>WBMV01005837.1:255866-304277 GCA_013396655.1 Campylorhamphus procurvoides | reverse complement strand
AGAGCCCAGGGAAAGGAGCCCCTTTCCCCGCTCCCTCAGCCCCACACACACCCACCCACCCCCGGCTCCCCTCAGGCCGCCGCATCCCCTCAGCGAGCCGGCCCGCACCCACCTCGAAGAGCTCGGCCGTGGTGGCCATGGCCTCAGCCGAGGAGGGAGGAGAGGGGAGGGAAAGAGGGAAGGGAAGGAGAGGAGAGGAGGGAAGGGAAGGAGGGCAGGCGGCCCTCAGCGCCGCTCGGCCGGCCCGGCGCTGCCGCCCATTGTGTCCCTGCCCCGGCCGCGGCGCCGCCTCCGCCCGCCGGAAATGGCGCTGAGCGGGGCGGGCCCTGCCCGGCACCATCGCCGGCATCGTTTGGGGTGTTATCGGTACCCTCGGCACCATCGCCCGCATCGTTTGGGGTGTTATCGGTACCCTCGGCACCATCGCCCGCATCGTTTGGGGTGTTATCGGTACCCTTGGCACCATCACAGGCATCGTTTGGGGTGTTATCGGCACCCCCGGCACCCTCGCCATGGCCCTGCGGGCGCTGTGGCTCCTCAGGCACCACCCCACGGCCGGCGGGGCTGTGCTCTTCTCCAGGTTAGCGGCGGGCACGGCGGGCTCGGGGAGGGCCGGGAGGGCAGGGCGCTCTGGAGGGGCCGTGTGGGACGAAAGGGGTGCCCCCTCAGGGGCTCCGTGTGTTTTTGTGGGGGCTCCAGGTGTTCTTATGGGGGATCTGAGTGCCCTCAGGGGGTCTGGATGTTCTTGTGGGGGCTCTGAGTGTTCCTGTGGGGTCTGGGTGCCCTCAGGGGGTCCGGGTGTTCTTATGGGGAGCTCCGGGTGTCCTCATGGGGGATCTGAGTGACCTCAGGGGGTCTGGGTGTGTTTGTGAGGGTCTACATGTTCTTGTGAGGGTCTGGGTGTTTTTGTGGGGGGTCTGATCTCTTGGTGGAGCCCGGTGTTCTTGCGGGGAGCGGGTGTTGTTGGAGGGTCCCGGAGATCAGTGGGGAGATGGGGTGCCCTCAGAGGGTTTGGGTGTTCTTATAGGGGATCTGGGTGCCCTGAGGGGGTCTGGGTGTTTTTGTGAGGGTCTAGGTGTTCTTTTTGGGGTCTCTAGGTGTTCCTTAGGGGCTCTGGGTGTTCTTTAGGGGGTCCGGGTGTTCCTTAGTGGACCCGGGTGTTCTTTTTGGGGTCTGGGTGTTCCTCAGGGGGTCTCTGGGGACCCCGGGGCTCGGCTGTCTCTCCCCTCGCTGAGGGGAAGCCCAGGGGGAACCCTCGGGCCACGGCACAGACACAAAAACACCAACAAACACACTGTGATGCTGAGGGAATAAATCCCTTGGCTCATCCCGGCGCCGCTGGATACTGTCCATTTCTGACCCCGATTTCGAAAATTTCTGGCTTCAGATCGTGTGATTTTTAACTAAATCTTTTTTTTTCTTTTTTTAACTACTTCTGCATTTTGCACGTGAGTTTTCTTGCTCTGTTCCTCTTTCTGTTCCTCACTGAAGATTTTAACCAGCTCTTCTCCATCCTAACAAGGAAGAAGGATGAGGCAATGATTATAAAATCCTGTCAGGTGAACAAATTGAGCAAAGCAGAAAGCACATATTTTTATTTATATTTTGTTTATATTCTCATTATGTTGTCCTGTAGCTGTACAAAGAGTAGACTATTTTCAGATAGAAATTTAACTTTTTGTTTGATGTTGATTTTTTTGCATACAAAGGTTTTTTTAAGTCACTGGAGGAGTCCACTAAAGAGTCCTCTAAAGGAGAAGTTTTTATTCAGAACTCTTGCAGAGTTTTAAGTAAGACTTTGGGCTAGACACACTGCTTTTTTTGAGTTGGCAAAATTTGCTGCCCTTTTTACCTCTGACTTCAGAAAAATCAGTTCCAAACAATGAGAGGAAAAATAACCAAGGCTAGGGAAATTTAAAAAATCTACATAAAGAGAACTACAGATGTAGGCTGAACTCAGTAAAACCAGAGAGAGAACCTAGGACTAAAAAGAAACCAAGAAGAAGAGCAAGTAGACTATCTTCCATCTTCAGGTGCAGACAGATCTCTACATTGGACATTCCTCTGATTGTTTTAGGATTAGTATTATGGTCCTTGTATTACCTACAGGACTAGAGATGAGGCCTCGCCTCTACAAACACAGATAAAGAGAAAGCCTTGTCCCAAAAAAGCAGGGAGTGTAATCAGCACGGAGGAAGGGGGGGCTGGTGACAGGGATGTGTGAAGTAACTTGTCACACAGTGAGCGGCAGAGACAAGGAGTCCTTGCCCTTTGAAAGGGCAAACTATACTTGATGCTTCAAGTGATTTCCAGACTTAGATCTTTCAAGTTCCCAGAGGCAATAATAGGGCTGTGGAAGCCCCAAGTTTATCCTCCTAACTGACCTTAAATTCAACAAAGCGCGTAGACAATACAAAGAATGTGGGATCACATGGAAACTGTTGGTTTCGGGACTTAACCACTCAGCTGGAGATACGTGAGCCCTGATCTTTAACCTCGGAGAAGACATCGGGGACATCAAAGCATTCCCCCTTTTTTTTTCTGAGGTGATCATAACTTAATTCAGGCAACAAGTATGGTCTCTCTCCTAGATTGCCAAAGCTCATTTGTCCCTGAAAACTTTCATCTTTTTAAGTCTGCGTCACTTTCTACAAGGAAATGCTGAAAAACGGAGATCTGAGGGGCTAATTAGCCATCTAATGGCTCAGCTACAGCTGGGAAAATTCAGTGGGAAAAGGTTGCTGTGATGTGGGGACAGCTTCAGCAAACGGAGCAGAGAGACTGGCACTTGAGCAAGACAAAACTAGACCGAAATATCTCCTCTTCCCCTGTTTTGGAAACCTCGACCAAAAATAAGAGCTGCTCCCCAAGGTTGCATGTGGCCTCTTATCAGCAACCTTGCTCTGGAAAGCCTCATAAATTTTCAAGCTGCAAAACCACTTTGTTTTTTTGCCCTTCAGAATAGATGTGACACTGCAGGGAGGTGTTTTACTGTCATCTGTATCCTGTTTACAGATTTCCTAGCTCTGGCTTTGCCCTGCCTATGTTTGCTTTTTCCTTACTGAAAAAAACCCATCCAAAAGCCCTAAATGCCTGATTAGGAATCAAAGAAAAAAGGCACAGTCACTGAAAATAAGCCTGAGGAAGTGTAGCTGCCTCCAGCCAGAGACTCTACTACTCAGTTAAGAAAAGATCGTGTAGGTGGGACTTAAAGGCAACAGGATAAGATCCGTGGAAGTGTTCAGGAGCAGGAGGGAAGTGCTACAGATGGAGGTCATAGATATAACAAAGTCCCACATTGCTGGGATTGCAAGTTCTGTGGCAATTTCAGAAACAGACTGGCAGTGTGACCTTAAAAAGATGGTATGAAAAGGAGAATAAATGATAGCAAGATAGCAGTTTTAAAATAAGCAGTACCTTGTGTCTGTGGCACGATTGCATCTTAAATACTTGAAAAAAATGAAATAGTCATAAAAGCTTTAAGTCACATACATTGCACGTGTAGTGTGGAGTCTGTTTTGTACCCTGGCCCCCCAAATTATACAGCCCTTGCTGGAAAACTTGGACTTGTGTACAGTGAAATCCTTTTGCATTTATAATAGTGTAAAGATTTTTAGTTAATCTTGTTGGACAATTCAAGCAATTGTTGCAGATCAATTGTGTAAGCTCAGAGTAGCAATGAAAAACCTGTATATAAATAAATTCCATTTTCTTAAATATTTAAGAACTTGTCTTCAGTGTGATCTCACCTCTTAGAAATATTTCAGTGTTGAAGTTTTGCTGCTCTGGTGGAAGTCTTTCATTAGTGTTTATTAAGCATCCTATACCTTTGTGCACCAGGTAGGGTGGATGGACAGATTCATATTTTATTTTAAAAAATGAGTGATTGTAACTGCTCAAAGTTTCTAGTAAAAATCCACCTGCTAGAGTGAATCTTAATTACTCATTAAATATTTTTATTGGTTTAGATTTTAACCCCCTCACTGTTTCTATCAAGGTGCTGCTGGTGCCATGTACACACAGTTATTTCAAGACCAGTGGCTTTTGGGGAAGAGAAGAGAAACCCATCCATGATCATATCAATAACCCAAAGATTCTTATAACATTTTTGTGTTCTCTGGTAGCCAGAAAAATGATTGGGCGGTTCTGCTCCTAGAAGCTGTGTTGGTATGATACTTTGGGTGAATAAATAAATAAAGAGATGAATTTGAGGCCCTTTTTTGCTCCTCCCAGGCGTTACCCCACCGTCGAGGTGCGCGCTGAGACCTTCAACGGGCCCACCCACGTGCCGGTGCCCTCGGACAGCGCTTTCCTTAAGGCCTTGCTCTTTGAGCTGAGACTTGTGGATGACCACGTGTTTGTGGAGCATCGGGACACTTGCACTCGGATCAATCATTCCTCGGTGTATTCAGTGGCCACCGACGCCGGGGATCTCTGGCCTGTGCTCGCTTTCCAGAAGAGCGGGCTGATCTATGCGTGTCTCCCGCTTGTGGAGCAGCCCTTGGAGCCACGGCCTCCCCTCCTCACCGTCTTCGGGCTCTCCCAGGGACTGGCTCTTCTCTTGGGAATCATGGACTACATCTCTCCCAGCCGCAAAAACGAAGCTGAGATGAACTCAAAGATCAGCCAGCTCCGAACCCTGCTCATCCAGGCCTGTCCCCTGGGCACCCCCTTAAACACAAACATCCGCAGCTTGAACAGCTCCTTCGAGGACATCCAGGAGATGCCTGTGGATAAGGATCAGCCGGCTTGGAGATCCAGCACCTACAAAGGCAAACCTCAGATTAATGTCTGCATCACTGAGAAAGTCAAGTGCATGCAGTATGACCAAAGAGATGTGGTGGACACCTGGCAGGTTTATGGAGCTGTAAACTGCAAGGTGAGAGCACTTGATGTGCGAGGCCAAAGTGGTTTTCATGGGACACTGGGAAAGTAAATACTCCCCGCCATTTTATGTATGAAATGACTGTTTACTCACTAGTAAAGTTTAGAAACTAATCAGCAAGTTTCTAATACTGTAATAACTAATATTACATATTAGTTTGATGCATTAGTGGTTTTTATCTTGATTTTTACTGGGTTTTTTCCCCCCACGGCAGTGGGAATTGGACTAGATAGTCTTTAAGGTTCCTTCCAACCCGAATCACTTTATGATTCTATAACTCATGCATTTTTTTCAGTAACTACTAACAGGATTTAAATGTCCAGCAGTAGCTGCATTGCATGTATTTTCCAAAATTTTTCTTATTTTAAAGGACATAGGGAGAAATCATTTCATACAGTATTTGCACATTGAGACTAAGAAATAGCAGTGCTAACACTGAGTTTATTTCCAGCTATTTAATAAGCAATGTGTTAAATAATGATTAGAAGCAGCATTTTTAAGTGTCTTCTACAAGTGTCTTTACATGAACATTTTCAATTAATTTTCCTACCAAACAAAAGTTTAATCTTCTCTCCTACTTTATTCTATTACAACAACATTTTGAATGCACAGATGTTGGTTGTTTGACATAAGAACAATTGATGAAGAATCTGGTGGAAGAAATTCGTTGTATAATTATTTTGAATGATTTGTATGTGACAGTGTTCTTTAGTGTAGGATCACAAAATGATTTGGATTGGAAGGGACCTTTAAGCTGGTTCCAACTCTCTCTTTCTGGCAGGGCCACCTTCCACTAGTCCAGGTTGCTCCAAGCCCCATCCAGCCTGGCCTTGAACACTTCCAGGGATGGGGCACCCACAGTTTCTCTGGACAGTTTAATATTAAAAGTTGGGAATATTGGTTAAATAGATCAGTAATAGTTATGAAATACATTAAAACTTGTGTTTTCTTCTAAATTATGCCTAGGAAGCACACAGTATTATCACAATATTCTTTATTTGTAACTACAAGTGTTCTAAAAGGAGAAAGACCTAATAAAAGTGTATTGTGGTAATTTAATTATTTGCACGAGGTGGATACTCATCTCCAAGGGAAGCCAACCTAAATGCTGCACTTCCAAAGACTGGGTTATTTCCCTCCAGCCATGCTGGTTTCTGTGGGGTTATGTGAGTGAACAGCCTGACATGGGAACACAGTGGCATGAATAACATGCTGGAATCCACTAAGTGGATATCATAAGACTGACTGAATTAATTAGACTATCACCAAGTGTGTGATCTTAATGTCCTAGTACTGATTGTCAGCACTAAGGTGAAAATTTTGCATGTGTTTTTTTCTTGAATGCTAAAAATGTATTGTATTTTTGAGCATCTCATTATGACTCGATGGAGGTATTTTAGAATAACTTTCTTCATTTTTTTTCAAGTGTGACATAGAGGGATCTGCCCCAAAAGTAACCCTCACCTTGAATCTCCCAACCAATGGTCCTCCGCTCCAGGACATTGTGGTCCATCACTGTGTGACCTCTGTTGACCCTGCCATGCTGATGTCCTGCAGTGCTGAGCCCCTGGATGATTCTGTGTACAGTGGACCTTACAAATTTCCTTTCATTCCTCCTTCAGATTCCTTCAACTTGTGTTACTACACTTCTCAGGTAATGATATCCCCAACTCCTGTTCTTGTTCAAGCTTAGGGAATAAAAACATCTGTGTTGTTGAAGGTGTCGGGATGAGTTTGAGTCCCATACAGGCAGTAAAATGCTTTTGTATAATTAAATGGTTTTTATATAATTAACTGCTTGGAAGGCACTTGAGTTGTCTGAATCACATTCAGGAGTTACTGGTATCTGCTTGGCATTGCTGCTCTTACTTTAAATGAACCACTTAAATGCCTGAATGAGACAAAATATATCCAGGCTGAGATGTCAAGTGCACGTACCACAAATCTGGCACAGTCAGTAATGAACATGTTTGTTGTTTTTTAAAGTGCTTCAGCAGTGTAAACAGTATATAACTGATCTTATGATGATACTGTTAATATATCTTGAGAATGAATACAGTTTTTTCCAGGTTCCTGTTCCACCAATTTTGGGATGTTACCAACTCGTTGAAGAGGGATCACAGATAAAAATAACAGTTAATTTAAAGCTCCATGAGAGCATAAAGAATTCTTTTGAGTACTGTGAAGCTCGTATACCTTTTTTCAACAGGTAAGAATAAAGAAATCCCAAATAAATTCCTTCCATTTCTATGTGATCCTCCTGAAATGAACCTGTCAGGAGTCAATGTAACAGGTTATGCTCTGTCACCAGTGGACACCGACCTTGCAAATGTTGGGAAGCCCCCTTGGAATTCCTGTAATTTCCAGAATACAGAATTGTACCAGGATATTTGGTAACATTCCAAATACTTCTTCTGCTCATCCTGTTCCCCTGGGCTATTTTTTCACGTGCCACAATCCTCCAGGTGGATTAAGCCTTGAGATCACTTCCAACCCAGGGTTACCTGTTCCTTAAGACTGCTAATCCTAGCTACAGATCAGCTTATCCAAAATAGAGGTATTCCAAATTAAAACGATAGTTTTCACTTAAGCCTCTCTGACAGCTGCCACGGCTGCACTGTGATATAATTATCATGAAAATTGAAAGGTGAAATGATGCAAAGTTGCTGATGCTGATCATAGTGTTAGTAAAACACTATCAGTGAACTGTGATTGCTGGGTTGAGACCATGGTGATTCCCTCCTGCTCTGTGATTCTCCTCATGAATTAGCAGTGTGCTCACATGGGTGTGATTTATCTGTATGCACATAAATAATGGCCTTCAGCATTTTCTTGCTTTCTTTAACAAGGTAGGCATCAAAAATACCAAATGATAGGAGTTCCAATGGTTTTCTTTCTCCTCTGTCATATGTAGGGGCCCAATTGCTCAGTTAGAGTACAAAGTTAGTTATGGCCAACTGGATTTGTCCCGGGAGAAGAGCCTTCTGGTTTGGGTCATTGGTAAGGAACACCCCCAGTGCCTTCTCCTTCTTCCCCCTGTCAGCTCTCCTGAGTGTGGGCACAGCTGGAGCATTGCTAACCGATCCTGTTTCTGGCTTTAGGACAGAAGTTTCCCAAGTCTTTGGAAGTTTCTCTGACTGGAACAGTGTCTTTTGGCACTGCAGGCAAGGAGCACCCCACTGATTATGTGTGCACTGGGAACACAGCTTATGTCAAAGTAAGTCACAGCCTCGGGGAATAAAAGGCCTTAGCAGTCACTTTTTTATTTGCCTTGAGCTGGCTATGAAGATACACTGATTTAAAATCTTTATTCTCAGCACTGAGTTTTGTTCTCCTGCTTGGAGGACGTGGCATCCTGTCCCTTTGGAGTTTGCCTGCACACCAGGGGCATGTAACTCAGACTGCCAGTATGTGCACAGCAAGGGTGACAATATGCATCTGATCATGTTTTCCCTCTCTTTCTGTAGCTGTATTTTAGGATCCCAGACTTCACACTTACTGGATGTTACGTAGACCAGCATTCTGTTCAGATCTTTGTACCAGGAAAACCCAAAATTACTGCCTGTGAGTTGCTAAAAATGTCATTTATTTAACAGAAACTGCATATTGAAAAATAAAAAAACCCCTGTTTATTGTGGAGTTAATACATGAGCACTTCCAAACCTGCACCAAAACTACACTCATCTGGACCCAGAGGACACTCATTAAACCTGAGCAGCTCTGCCCAGTGGAATCATTTTTATTTGTGTCTGTCTGTTGCAACTTCTGCCAGTCATGTCAGCAGAGGTCTGCAAGTGCCTTTTGAAAGCCATGGGCTGCACTGTTAATTTGGTGACAGGGCACGTTCAATCCTCAATAGGAACACAGAAAAAGCAGCATTTTCTTACGGTATGTTTTATATTGAGTGTGCAATTTATATTCATTGAATAAAATCCAAGCCATCCACCTGCTTTTGACTTAACCTCTGTTTGAATTTTAAGCTCATGACTGATACATTAGTAAAGGTAATTGAAGCTGAGACTTTAAATGTCTCATTATCAAAAACGATTTTCAAATAATAATAAGAGTCTTACAGTTTAAAGAGGCCATTATACCTTTTCTGTAAACTAGTAAGGATGGATTAGTAGTCACTTAACTTGGATGAAGGAATGTCTGAGTGTAAAGCACCCTGTAATGCTTATTTTTCTTGCCTTTTTTTTTTTTTGTTTTAGCCCGGGAATTGATTTCTTCTGATTACTACCTCTGGAATTCCAAAGCACCAGCACCCGTGGCATACAGAACCACACTTGACTGATTTGCTTGTGAATAATTTTTGTATTTAAACAAAGCATATGGTTAATGAGATTAATGTCATGATACCGTGAAAATAAATATTTTTCAGCACTTGGGCTTTGTACGTGTCCGTAAAATTTTCTGTTGAGTGAAAACAGAAGAGGTCACTTCTCTTGAAAACAGAAGTTGGGGTTTATATTGTTAGTCCTGGATAACAGCCTAGAGAAGACAATTTGAAATGTACTTGCTGTGGCTGCTTTTACTTTCCCTTCTAACACTAATTGGTACAAAATATAAGTACCTGGTGATACAGATACAGACACTGGGTGTGTTTTCTGGGAGGACTCCCAGTTACTTCTCTGGTTCTGTGAACCAGAAAGCTCACAGCATGGGAAGGATTTCAGGGTCTTATTCCTGTCCTGAAGTCACAAGAATCCGATCAGACCCCAGACTAAGAGGACAGTTAAAAGCAGGAGTTCTGTTATTTTCACAAGATGCCTACAGAATACATGTCTAATTTTTATGTCAGTATAAATTGTAAATAATTTACAAGCATTTTAAGAAGGGGAGTATGGCATGAGCAGCACTTCTAAAAGTGGAGATGATACAAGAGTCTTTATTGCCTCTGTCAGCAGAAGTGGTGAGTTCCCTTTCACACATGCCAGTGAACTGCTTGCTCTGAAAACAGAGATGTGAACCTGATTTTTCAAATCACAAGACTTTCTCTGAGCAGGCAAAATCAGCTGTGTTTGCTGGAGACTCCAAAAAACATCACTGAGCTGTTTCCCTGGGGAAACAGGTAGAAAAGGACTCAGTTTACAGAGACAGACCTCTGATTCTGAGGATAATACCTGCAGGAACACAGGAAAATGGACTTTAGGAGAGTTACCAGGAAATGAGCAGATTCTGAAAGGCTGGTGAAGAGCTGACAGAGCCTGGAGAGCAGCACAAAAGCAGAGAATGCTGAGTAATAACAACGTGCACCAGCTGCTCCTGCCCTACCTCCTGCTTCACTGTACACTGTGTGATAAATCAGATTAGTGATTATGTAAGGAGAAAAGTTTTAAGCTATAATTTAAAAAATACTTAGATTGAGATAGTAATCTAATTGCTTGGTTGAATGTTCTGCAGGGTGGATTAATCCATGTGAAACACTATTCAGGTGAAACTGCAGTGCCAGCTTAGGAAACAGAGCTATGCTGTGCTCTGTTTCACCAGGTGAAAAATCTGTTTTGCTTAGCAGGTGAAAGGTGAATTAGTGATTTTTCCCAGGATCCAGCCCCTCCCTGTTACAGTTGTCCATGAGTTTGAGCACCACGGTGTGAGTGGGGAGAGGGGGTCTCTGCTGGAAGGGTTTAAATCATGTTCTGTCCACCAGGCCAGTGGTGTTTGCTTTCCACCTACTCACAGGAAAGGTGGGAGCTCTGCACAACAGCACTCTGGAGGAATGGCTTTTCATACTCAAAAAGTGCTCCCCACTAAATGCTGGGAAGCAATGAGACTGCCAAAATTCCTGGGGTGTTAGAAGAGGAGCCCCTTTGGACTTAAAAGCAAGGGGTTCTTCTAAATCCTGTTTCTTTTTGTTTCCTCTTGCCCTTCTCTAACTCATGGCTGGGAGAGTTGTAGTGCTCAGGGAGGAAGGGCTGTGGCTTTGGGTTCCTTTGCTCACACACATCAGGGAGGGAGGGAGGGAGTGGGTGTTTCTCTTCTAGCCTTGAGCAGTTTTTTACACCTCTATGCAAGTCATCACCTGTTTTGATTTGCTCAGGGTTTGCTCCATCAACCCCTGGGCTGTAACTCCCACACGCCCTTCCTGCAGCGCTCTGGTGAGAGGAGGGGAAAGCAGCTGTGTCTGTCTTTTTTGGAAGAGTGGCCAAGGTCTCCCTGTGGCAGGTGTGAGTGTGCAGCACACCCTGTTCTTTGGGAAGCACCATGGATGGCTCAGACAGCAAAACAAACCAGGCTGAAGGCAGAAACCTTCATCCAAAAGTCTTGTGCAAAGAGTGTGAGACACCCACACTGGGGGAGGTCAGGTGAAGCCTTTCTCCTGTCCTGATGGCTGCCCTTGTCTTCTGGGAAAGGCCCATTCTCATGGATCCACTTCATAAATATTAAAAAGGCAGAAAACTAGTAAAGTAAGCTTGGTGGTCAACTTAGTAAGTTTAGTAAATTAGATGGCTCACAACTCGGGTGTGTCACAACTTGGGTACAAGGTGGGGACACTGGGTAGGTAATACTGGAAGGGTTCAAGAATTTATAACCTGTGTCATTCTCTTTTCCCTGGTAGTTGTCTTGAAAATTTCACTGTTTCTCTACATGGTCTGACCACTTTTCCTGTTTTAAAAGAGGAAAAAATAAAAACAACTTCAAAACTTAAATGAGGAACATAAGATTGAGAGCTCACGTGAGCCTGAGGACTGCATGGCAGAGCTGGTATCTGACAGTGGTTCTGGTGGGCTCCAAAGGTCATCAAATATTGGTAGTATTCCTTTAACTCTTTAATAAAATCCACAACTTTTTAACACAACAGTTTCTTGAAAAATGTGTTAATAAAAATTCTTTTGGTACAAAGTGCTGTTTCTTCTACAAGAGCTGCTTGGAGTGCTCCTATTTATAATTTCCTCACAGGTATGGGCTGCATGGGATCTGTGCAGGTACCTTTGCACAAAGACCTTCAAAAAGAAGTGGCCAAAGAGTTCTCCAGAATTCATGTTGCATTTCAGAGAGCCAGAGGAAAACTAAGAAGCAAATAATTGAAAACAATACATGTAAGGACTTAAATAAATATTGGGCTGCCAACCTGACATTTTCCCAAACAAAATAAGGGGTATAAATATTAAGAAGTTAATATGGAACTCACCTCATTAGCAAAATTAATTTGTTTCATTTCATTAAAATTTAGCAGTAATGTGAGAAATGGCAATTAAAATTAATTTAAAGCAAACACACACTGTCAAGCTTTTTAGACTAGACTGAACATTTAGTTGGCAATGAAAATTGATGTAACAGACCTCTAAGAAATTAAAATAATCCAAAAATCCATGTATAACCCACTACACAGGGTAAAAAAAAGCTGACATTTCCAAATCCAGTGGTGAGGAGGAACCCTCATCAAACATGTTTTGGAGCCCGACTGTTTGACTTAACCCTTTGTGGAGGGTGTGGAAGGAAATGGGGAATTTGCCCTCAATTCCCAGAACTGGCTGGGAAGCAGCAATTACTGGAAGTGCTGAAGCCCTTCTTCAAACCGTCAGGGTTTGGATGAGTTTGTTTAGAGGGGAATAGATGTTGCAGCAGAAGCAGGTGCCAAGGTGTGGATCTGAGATACAGGTGACAGGAGAAGGGGACCGAGTGTGAAAAATTCCTAATACTTGGCTTAGGTGGGCACTGCTGTGGCCAGAAGGATCGGTGCAACCACTCCTGGAGCATCTGGCACTGGTGTGATCCTCACCAACCCAAAGAGCCCCCGTTTGTAGGAAAATGGCCAAAGTCTGAAGCTCCTGAGGAATCCTGGGCTCACCCAAATCTCCAAATCTTCCTTGTTCTCCACCCCTACCCCCTCACTACCCCTGGTGTAACCTGCCTCTTCCTCAAAGTGCTGAGTCCACTGGGCTGTCCCAAGGTGCCACAGTGAGGAGAAGAGTCTCTTCAGGTGTCTTATGTACATGTTCCCCTCTCCAAATCCCGAATTGTACCAGAAGAAAGACAGGACCAGGAAGCCCACCTTTCCTTCACTGGGAACCCCTGCTGAGGAACAGCTTCCCAGGCCCTGGGAACACCATCCCACCTGAGCTGCCACCTCAAGGTTGGGAGGCAGAGTCAAACCATCACCAGTATCCCTGTGTGAGGCAAATCTCCCTCCCAATTCCCAGGGCCTGTTCCTCTGGCCACAGAAGAGAATTGGTCCACCTAACACAGCTCCGTGTTGTCCAGTCTGTGCTGACTGTTCCCAGTCACCAATCAGTAATTTGGTGCTTTTCCAGTGTCCTGGAAGCCCCTTCCTCCCCCAGCTTCCCAAGGGACTTGGTGACAGCCCCAGGATCATTGGTTTATGCCAGTTCCCCAAGAGCTTTGTCATAAACCCCATTTCTTCAGCTGTTTTGGAAGCAGCCACTTTTTTTTACATAATTCAGCCCTGCCTCAGCTGGATTTTTTCACTGTTTTTACCAGCATTACCTGCTCTGGCCACTTGTTAACAACAAACATTGAAACAAGAGGGCATTAAACATTCAGCAGCAGTTGTCCTCTATTTATTCACGCTGTCCTAGGAATTTGCCACACTTTGTCCTATTTGCACAAGCCCTGCTGAGATTTAAGTCAGGAGAGTTTGTGACTAAGTCCCTGTTTGCCCCTCACTGCTCTTGCTGGCTCCTTCACCACCACCTCATTCTCTCATCCTTTGGAGGATGGGCAAAATAACAGTGGATTTTCCAACATCTTTCAGAGCGGAGAAAACCAAGCCTGGCTAAAGCTGAGTCCATCCTGAGAGCACCAGGACAGGAAATCCCTGCACCACTCAGTGCTAAAGGAGACATTAGATGAGGGGTTTGTGGATCCCAGTTTGGGAAGTTGAAGCTTCCCTGGAAGAGCTGCCATAGGCCTGGATGACTGTCAGTGGGAATCCCACACGGGCACCTGGGGGGTTGTTCCTAAATTCCTAAATTCCATTCCCTTCACGTCACCTGTGGTGAGATGGCCCTGGCTGTACATGAGGTGCCCACCAAATCCACTCTTTCCCTGATCTCAGCAGGACAGGGAGAGAAAATTAGGACAAGAGGGATAAGGACGGGGAGATCACTCAGGCTTCACTTGGGGAAATGAATTTAATTTACTACCCATCAGAGTAGTAGGATATGACAAATAAGCCCAAATCTTGACAGATCTTTGCTCCACTCTTCCTCCACTCCCAATTTCTTTACATCCTCCCTGCAGTGGCACCAGGGGCTGCAGGGGACCCTCAGCTCCAGCACCTGGAGCACCTCCTGCCCCTCCTTCTGCACTGACCTGGGGATCTGCAGAGCTGCCCCTCTCACTCCTCTGTCCTACTGGGGCTCCTAAATCCTCCCCTTCCTAAATAGCACTGACCTGAGGTGCTGCCACTATTGCTGTTGGGCTCAGCCTTGGCCAGTGGCAGGTCCGTCCTGGAGCCAGCTGGGATTGGCTCCATGGGACACAGGGAAAGCTTCTGGCACCTTCTCACAGAAACCAACATTGCAGCACCCCCTGCTACCAAACCCTTGCCACACAAAGTCCTTGCACCACCCTGAATTATTCAGGTGCAGGGAACAGAGAACAGAGTTTTAACTCTCAGTGATTCCCAGGCTAAAAATTCCTTGGGCACAAGCAGGACCCTGTATGGGCCCAGCACAGGCCATCTGGATAGGTGCATCTCCTCAGGATTCTAAAATTTGTCTTCCTTGTTTCCACAAATCCCATGTTTCCTTAAGATGCACTAATCTGCTGATTTTTTGCAGGAGTAAGATGGTAACTCGTGCAGGGGAGCTGAATCTGAGAGGAAAAAAGGCTCTGTACCCCTAAAAAATGAGAATTCTCTCTCTTGTGGCAATAAACCACTGCCTCTCTCCACCCACACCCAGATCCAAAGGAGCAGAGGTTCATTGCCTACATCAGCCCTCCAGGAGACAGCACAACCAGCAGTGGCTTTCAGAGGAAACCAACACCCTTGGAACGGGAGTGCTGCTCCCTAAGGAGCTGCTGCATGCGTGGGATGTCTGGAAGGACAGCAGCCTCCCCAGTCCATCCCATTAATGGGGCCAGAGAGCAGCTGGAAAACAGGAGCTGGGATTCTCCCAGGGGATGGGATGGCCCATTGCGTCCCAAACCTCACCTCAGTGCCCACAAAGGGGCCGTAGGGCTCTCCCAAAAGGCTTCCCCCCAAAGATGCACCTGTTCACCAAGATGCCACATCCTCGACAGATCAAGCCAAATACTATGGGAGGTCTCAACCCTCCTCTATGCTTTTCTTCCAAGGCCTCCCGACCCACAATTCAACTGGAATTCAGGTAGTTTAAGGCACACACCTGACCCTTTTTCCCCTTCTTGCTTTCACGAAGCCTCCTTGAAACCTGGTTGAGCTCTGGATGAATTTTTGAGATGCCATCTGTGGCGACACGTAACAGCAAAGAACTAAACCCAACCCCTTTTCTTCCCAATGACATCAGCTGGTTGCTTTTGGTTTTCTCTAGAAACCTATCTCTTCAAGATCTTTTTTTTCCCCCCCATTTTTCTTTATTTTTTTGAAGTCAAAGTCTGTTTCCCGTTTGGTAGGTGACCTGTTTAATGTTTTCCCTGTGTCTGGGAACTCCTTAGTGTAATTAGCGACCTTTGAACTCCACAACTAATCCTGAGCTATTTTGTATTCCTTACTCATCTTTAAGGCTGGACCTTTCTTTTCTTTTGAGTCCGCTGCCACAATTAAAGAAGAAACAGCTGCATTTCAAAGGGATTCCAATTCCAGAAGCTTAATCGTGATTGACACGTTCTTATTCTAAGCTATAAGAAACTCTCAGAGTCCTTTCTTGGGTTAAAACTTCAATCATTTTCTAAAAAATTATCTCAATATGGATTCTATTCATTTTCTTTGATAACCATTCTGTGCAATTTTTTTAACTTGAAAGATGCTTTTGAGTTGGCGGCGAATATGAACTGCACCCACCCAAAGAATGAATGGTGTCTGCGTGCAGAAGTGCCTAAATTCCATTTATTGTCAAAATCTGATTATGAAACCTGACGTCCTCCATGTAGCCTGACATCATCCCACATGCCCGAAAGGTAGGAGAGGTGGGAGAGCTTGCAAATGAACCCTGGCAAGGCTGGGGAGGGAGATGGCATAAAGCATTCTCCAGAAATATATGTAATTTTTTAGCTGTTCTTCCTGATTTTTATAGCTCAGATTAAAAAGCCGTTGCCTGGAAGAGCCCTGCTTCGCTCCTGGAGAAATGAGCTGTCCATGAAAAATCACAGCCAGAAAACAGGGATGATTTGTGTGGTTTAAAATCACTGCCACGACCCCACAACACACCCTGAGAAAGCTCCTCCGAGGGCTCCTCCTGGAAAAAGATGGGACCCTGTTGGGTCCCGTTATTTCATTATCTCCCTTACATTCGAATTTGGGCTTCAAAAGGGGGTGAAAAAAAGCCTGCCAAGCTGTTTGTGTGTGTTTGCCCAGAGCTATGGGCACAGGGATCCACGGGCATCGCTGCTGGATGATGGGATAAACCTGTCCCAGATGATCCCAAAGAGCCCTGGGTAGGGGCAGCAGCCGAGACGTGGTTTTCCTAAGACAAAGGTCAAATAAAAAGAGGGATGTTAATAAACAGCCCTCCAGTTTCAAGGGACTTTTTTTTTTCTTTTTTTTTTTTAAGGATTACATCTTAAATTCCAACAAATCAGATTTAGGAGTTCCTGAAAGTGAAATTGATCCATCCCTCAGCCAAACTTTGCAATACTTTCCTGTTCTGACATCATTTAGATAGTTAGCTGCATTATCAGATTAAAAACCATTGTACAGGGCCGCTGAAAGGAAAAGGAGCCAAAAAGCTAAACACTGCCTGAATTCTGAACCTTTTAACCTGGCTGAAGTACGTTGGGTCCCTGTTATGCAAATACCTTCAATCCTCTGCTAAGTTCAGTGGAAATAATTTTCTTGAATGACAGGTTTATTCAGCAAGGATTCAGTTGGCGATTAATCCCCCTTTGATCTAAGGTATTTCACTTAACTACCAGTTACCTCGTCCTGACAAAGTGCAACCGAGATTAGGGAGATCACTAGAACACGACCAGGGTGTGCGTTTATTCTCCCCAACCCGTTCAAAGGGAAGGGCCAAGAATGCAATCTATTCGCAGTATTTGAAGATGGAAAGTCCTGTCTCCCGAGTTAGAAAGTCAATTGAATACCAAATGGGGTTTGGTTCCTGACGGAACGGCGCAGACGTCGCCTCCGAACCCGAGAGGTTCCCACTCGCTGGGGTTTTTTGCTGTGACCTTCCCCCAGGCCCTGCTTTTCAGCCCAGGTTTTCCCCTGGCTCTTGCAAAGATGAGTCTTTATTTCAAATTAGCACGTGGTGGATGTGGAAGATCTCTGCTCTTGAGAAAGGGGCTATAATTTTCGGGTTGAAGCTGTTCAATGTTATTCCTTGAGATTCGCCTTGCTTTTTGCTTAAAAAATCCCTTTTCTTCTTCTTCTGTGACTACAAATATATATATTTATATGCATTTTTATTTATATTTATGTAGAGATAAATATACAATATACATTCTTTAAATATATACAATACTGTAGATATAATAAACCCCCCATTTTTTTCATCTGATAATACAGCTATTTAAATGAAGTCAGAAAAGAAGGTTGGATCGATTTCACTTTCAGTAACCCCTAAATCTGATTTCTCAGAATTTAAAATGTAATCTTTAAAAAAAAAAGGTCTCTTCAGACTGGAGGGCTGTTTATTAACACCCCATTTTTAATTTGACCTTTGTCTTAGGAACACCAGGTCTCCCCTGCAGCCGTACCTGGTGCTCTCTGGGATCATTTGGGGCAGGTTTATTCCCCTGGATATGTATTTACACCTCGCAATATTTTTCTGCCAAAACCCTATTCATGAAGGAAAGCACCCCACTACAGATGACAGAAGTCACTCCCTAAGATAAAATAAACCCAGGCAGCTCCTCTGGGGCTGAACTGATATATATTTTCCCCTTTGCCTATTCGTTCGCCGACGCGTTTTCTTTTTTGCCGAATTATGACATCATTTTGGAGGAGCACAAAGTGCAAAAAAGGGCTGTGGCGACCCAGACAGCAGCAGGGGAGCACGGTCCTGATGCAGGGCTTAGCTGGGTCAGCCCGGGAGAAGCTGATTACGGGCTTGGCAATAAAGCTGCATTTTCTTAGAGCAAAGGGGAGAGGCGGAACAATATCATTTGCAGGATCCTTCTCTCGGGTAAAGTGGCTGCTCGGATTTTCACTCTAAACTCGCTGATTTTAGAGGGGTTGTTTGTATGTAAATACGGCTGAGAGAAGGGAGGAAAATTATTTTATTCCACTTTTAGGAGTTTACCCATTCTGGGATATCAGGCAGGCACTTGAACAAATTCCTTGTCCGTAGAATCTGTTAAAATCAACCTCCCGAAGCATGACTGTGTCTGTAAGTCCTTGCAGAGTCAGGGCTGTGTTTGGGCATTGCTACACCCTGCAAGCAAACTGCAAACCACCCTTCATATATGTTGTTATTGGGGGATTTTTATTCCCTCATGTTAAATAATTTGAATTTTTAACAAGATGCTCCACAGAGTGAGTTCTTCCATGTGAAGGGGCTGGAGCCTGGGCTGGGGTCTCCTCGATCCAACTGCATCCCGTCCTGGTTTACTCCCATTTTAGAGAATCACAGAATAGTTTGGGATGGAGGGACCTTAAATTTCATCCAGTTCCAACCCCACAGGCAGGGAAATTTTAATTTCCAATGAGCATTTCCAAAGCGTCTCCTTGTGGGATTCCTCACCCGCAGCCGCCGCAAAATCCCCCCGAAGGCTCCATCGAAGGCCCCCATCACACTTGATCAGGTCAATAATACACAAACTAAGAAGGATTTGCACTCGAGACAGTAACAGCTTCTCAAGAGCCATTACAGTGTAGTGGCTTTCAGAAAGAAATCCCTTCTAAGAAATGCCAAAATCTGGAGTAACGTGATAGTCTGCGAGGCTTCGGGGTCTTTCTAGTGAGTATGATGTTACATGTGCTTACAAGTCAATAAAAATAAAAAGGCAGGGGTTTAAAATATTTGCTATCTTTACTATATTGGCTATAGGAACTCCACAGGAAGGCAGGGAAGGAGAGAAATTTATATTTGAAAATAAGCCCAAATTGTTGTCTGGCTAATATTGTAGCATAATAAATACAACACAGCGACTGCGAGCAAGCAGAGCAAAGAGCCATAAAGCCCATGTTGATCTCTGTACTGCCTCATCAGTGATAGATAATCGATGACTTGATTTAGCTAATGACTACATTAAATTATTTAGAAAGATTGGGTTGTATTTATATGATATATAAAAAAATGCCTCAACTGTATCCCTCATGGAATGAAAAACGAGGAGGGGCTGTTCTTGCTTTGTGGTGGTTGGGTGACTTCATGTATAGAAATATATAAGGAGATAAATAAGATGGGAAATATCTTAAGGCAAAATATCTGCATGATATTTATCAGTTTTCTGGGCTGTTTTTCCCAAGCTGAACAATAACAAATTTTTATCAAATATATAATATAAGATAATAGTCTATTCTCATTACAGTAAACACTATTTCCTAATTAATCACAGTACGCTGATGCTGAATTGCATAATTTCTTAATAAAATAAGGTGGTGTTCAAAACCAGAAGGCACCTCCAACACCCCCAAAGTGCAGATAATTTCCATTTTCCAGCCCTCAGCAGCATTTGTAGAGGGGAAATGCCTCAAAGCCCCACACAGAGCTCTGTTTTAAAAGCACCATATGGTGGGTCGCCCTCCCAATTTCAATAAAGGCAGGGATATATTAATAATAAAAGAAGAACTTTCCTCACTCCAGCACCGCTGCAGTTTTCCTGGGAAAGGCTGATGCTCTCCAAAGGCCGTTTCTGCCCCCCGGTGGTGGCACC
This sequence comes from Campylorhamphus procurvoides, assembly GCA_013396655.1. Taxonomy (NCBI): domain Eukaryota; kingdom Metazoa; phylum Chordata; class Aves; order Passeriformes; family Dendrocolaptidae; genus Campylorhamphus; species Campylorhamphus procurvoides. The sequence continues at coordinate 284,467 of WBMV01005837.1, read as the reverse complement.
AAACCATCACTTCAGCTCCAAACCAGCCCTGCAGGGAGGGATGGGTTCAGACAAGGCATTTCATTCTGTAGTTTCGGGGCTATCTGCAGGTCACTGGGTTTGGGGGGTTTTTGGGGGGTGAGACTTTTAACGAAAGGTTTGGAGAGACAGGACAAGGGGGAATGGCTTCAAAATGACAGAGGGAAGGGTTAGATGGGATATTGGGAAGAAATTCTTCCCTGTGAGGGTGGGCAGGCCCTGGCACAGGGTGCCCAGAGAAGCTGTGGCTGCCCCTGGATCCCTGGAAGTGTCCAAGGTCAGGTTGGACAGGGCTTGGAGCAACCTGGGCTGGTGGAAGGTGTCCCTGCCCATGGCAGGGGTTGGAACGAGATGGTCTTTTAAGGTCCTTCCAACCCAAACCATTCTGTGATTCACTGGTGTGACTGGTTTGCTGCATCCTTCTTATGGTGTGAGCACCACAAATGTCTTCTCCCTGCCCCCTTGGATTCACTGTCATCCTGACCCTCACCCTTTTTATTTTATTCTGTCATTTGTTGCACATCCAGGCACACATTTCCCCACAGGCTGGCTGGGGGTAGCTTGATTTCGGGGATGGAAGAGGTTTGGGTATTATTTTATTGCCACAGCTTGGCCTTTTCAATTCTTTAGGCTCGTTCTCAGCTTGATGCCACAAGCAGCTTCCATCCCCTCCAAGTCTGGAGCTGACCTGTCCCCATCCCAGGGCCACAGCAGCTCCGTGGGATGTCCCAGGTGAGCAGAGGGACACCACACCAGGAAAACCTCTGACAGCCAAAAGTTGTGCAAACCTTTGAAATGGACTCAGGATTATTTTCACAAATTGCTGCAGGATCAACCTCACCACTGGCAGGACTTCTCCAAGGTTTCTTCCAGTTCCCAGAGGAATTTTCACACTTTCAAGACTCAAGAGTGCAGTACTTTGCACCTTTCACCTCTAAACCTCACTAAAAAATGCGATATCAAGCATGAACTATGATTTTTGTTCCCATTTTTCTACTTACTGGCAGAAAAATTGTATCTGTGCTTAACCCTGAGCTTAATGAAAGGAAGCAGAATCAAGGTCAGATATCATTGTATTTATTGATGCCAGAGGGCGAGCTGAGGTTGCAGCCTAAGCAATTAGGAAAAGAACACTTTTCATTGCTAAAATAGACACAGAGGGAACGAGCAGCAGGAAACCACACCAGTCCATTCCCACAAAGTGGGACTGGGGCTGTGCTCCCAGTCCTGGCTCCCATGGATCAATTATGCTCCTCAGTCCCACTTGTGTTAGTCCAAGGAGCTCACTGCAGAATTACCGGTGCCTCATGAAGGGAGTTTTATTGTCTGAGAAGGGAACAGAGGGAATAAAGTCACCTCCAGACATTTCTTCACCTTCTCAACAGGTGCACGGATCCGTTTCTGGGGGCGAAGGGAGCCGCTTCCCTACGTGAAACCGAAGATCCTCCGGCGGGCTCCTGGTGGCACTTCCAATTCAATTAACTTACTCACTGGAACTCCCGGAGAAACTGAATATGAGGAGAACAAGAGGAGAAGCTGGGCCAAATTAATAGGACGAGATCCTTTTACAGCCTGGCCAGCAATCCCGAGCAGCAGCCCTGAAAAGCAAATTGGAACAAGCAAATTGCTGTTGAAAAATTCTTTCAGCACTCGGCTGTTGCTACTCAGCCGGTCACTGCCCGGAGTCAGAGGTTGGAAAATCCCGGGATGCTGCCGACAATGGGGGCATTATTATGACAAACATTTACATTTTATTTATTGAAGTGTTGGAGGGTAGATTAGTCTCATCTTCAGCCTCTCAGGATGGGCTGCACCGTTTGGAGGGAAAGGTAGTGGAAACAAGCGGTTTATTGTGGGGGGAAAAAAACCCCTATAAAATCATATTTCCTGCTCCCAGCCTAATGAAAGGAAACTCAGATTTTGAAGATTACCCTCAGGAGAAAGCTTTTGTCCCCCAGGACTCCTGTTAAGGAAAAAGCACATTATGAGGGATTTTTCGTGATTCCAAATGAAGTTTTCTTGAAAAATAATATCATTTTATGCATATGGCTCACTAGACATGTGCTTTATGCAAAAGTCCTGCTGCTTTCCTTCCTGGAGACCAGGGCACAACCCATTCAAAGTGTCCAATCAAAGCTTTATAGAGATGCAAACTTGTGTGTGGGTATTGTTTAATTGTGTATGGTTGTGGGATTGAATAGATGTGATCACATTTGCATGGGATACTCGTTAGCTTGTAAAAAGAATAATTGCACGTTCATTGCTGCAATTGCCACTGAACTTTTGACTTTCAATAAGCAGTGGAGAAGGAGAGGGAAGGGAAGCTGAGCAGGGGGAGTGGAGATGAGTAGGAAATCATGAGAACATCATGAGACATCCCTCTTCTGATTTATGTCACAATTTTATAGGTAATAAAGCACCCATGCACCTGTGAGCTAACATGATGGGGAAAAGGGAAACATGCCCAGTTGGGACTCAAGTGAATTCTTTCAACTGGAAGAATAACCACAGTGATTAAGCTGCCAGTTCCTCCCTCGTGGCAGTGCTGGCTCTGAGGCAGCAATTCCCATGCCAGGACACCTCAGATGTCCAAGGAGGGTGCACCATCTCCAGGACTCTCCCAGAAACCTTGGGATAGCTGCTGTAGAGGGACAATTCCCACTGCCACCCTCCTCCTGGGCTCCTGTGTGATGGGCACACAGCAGAGAGCAGGTCTGCTGGTGGTGTTTTTCACAGTTAATGACCTCCAATCCAGCTCTGTCCTTGTCAATTATTTGGGAAAGCTAAGCCCCAAATCCCTTTGCTCTCTCCTGCCGCTCGTGCCTGCTGGCCCATACACAAGAGCCGAGGGAGTGCTTGCCCACAGAAAGAATTTCCTGATTTTTCTGCAGTTTCCTTCTCTTCTCCTTGACATTTTGGGGGCAGAGTAGAAGGAAAGATGAAGGAGAGGGCATCAGCCAGTCCTTGATCCTCGGGTCAGGAGAGTGCTGGCCCCAGCCCCATGCTCAGCGCAGACCCCAGGGGTAGGATTTGGGTGCTGGGTGCTCTTGGCCACCCTTTTATCTGGAAGGACAAGAACATTTTGTGGGTGATCTTTTACCTGCAGATCCCAAACCTGAGCCCTCCACGACATCTCTCCTGCCCCACACTCCAGCAGCAGCAGGGAAGTCCCAGAGCAACCCAGCAAGGTTCATCCTGCAGCAAACACGTGGGTGTTCACTCTGGCTCTTCCCAGGAAGCAAAGACTACAAATGAACCATAACAACTCCAACCCATGCTGGAGGGTTGATGGCCAAAGTCCATCTTGATCTCCAGAGCTGCACCAGATTGAGCTCCACTGAGACCACTCTGGCCAGCAAAGCTACTGCTGCAAGACCCATGTGCCTACAAGGAGCTGTTGCTTTCTTTCCCTTCTCTCCTTTCCTTCAGAACTGGCATGAAACAACCTTTATGTCATTTCCCTTCCATGTTCCTCTTCCATCACCTCTTCCCCTCCTGTGTCTGGGAGATGATGCAGCTCCAAAGAAAGGACCAGCTTTGCTTCATGTCTAGCACAACACTACCATCAAATTTCACAAAAAACACAACCTAAACAACTTGCTCAAGACAAAATCTTGTGCCCAGATAAGTTGGATTCTGCAGGAAGACCTGGAGAATCATCATGCACTAAGGAAGGATGGATGGAGAGGAAAGGTGTCCCCTGGTTTCCTCTTGCAAAAGCATTGGCCATGAATGGAACAACAAGATCTCACTGGAGATGGACTCTTCATCAGGAACTGTAGTGATAGGACAAGGATTCATGGGTTCAAACTGAAAGAGGGAAAATTTAGGTGGATATACAAAAGAAATTCTTCCCTGTGAGGGTGGGCAGGCCCTAGCACAGGTTGCCCAGAGAAGCTGTGGCTGCCCCACCCCTGGAAGTGTCCAAGGCCAGGCTGGAAGGGGCTTGGAGCAACCTGGGCTGGTGGAAGGTGTCCCTGCCCATGGCAGGGGGTTGGAACTGGATAATCTTTAAAGTTCCTTCCAATCCACACCATTCTGTGATCCTAGAACTGTTCAACTGATTTGAGGTGGAATTCACAATAAATGTCTCTTTAACCCCAGAGAGGGGCTGTAGGATCCCTTTACACCCCCTTGTAAAACCTAAAGCAATCCAACAGTCTGAGTAGTTGAACTACTGACACCTGGCCCAAAGAGTAAGGCCAGTGCATTAAATACTTTGCACCTTTTTATTTCCAGCTGTTTTATTTCATGCATTTAATATTTTCTATCATTTTATGTTTCAACTTATTTTTAGCCTTATTTTTTTTCACTATCAAATGTATTGAAGCTGACATAATTATCGCCCTGACTTCCCCAAAGGCATGTATTTACTTACTTGTTAAAAGGCTTTTTCCATGCTGCCATGCTGTTGCTGTGACAAGATGACTTTGAAGGCACAGTAGGTGAAATAATATTGTATATTGCACAGCAACCCCAACAACGAAATGTTAATTTAACCAATAAAGTAACCACGTCGTAATTATAATAATCACTATTCCTTATCTCTTAACAGGGCTAAAAGTGGAATTCAGATTTGCCATGTAGTGCCTGTCAGCTCGGAAATTACTACACAAATCACTCAGAGCAGGGAAGTTTTTAGCCCCACCACCTCTAACTTATGGCAAGTGGTGAAAGAACTCTCTAGAGTCCTCCTCCAGCTCTCTCTTTCTCCAGCTCCCCATCCTGCTATGATGTTCCTCATCAATGAATGAGATATTTGGGCAGGTCTTTGAGATTTTTCCACCTTAATACTTCTCCAGCTGCTGGCAATGCATCCATCTGCTCCACAGCACTGGGAGCCAACCAAGAGAGCTTTTTCTAAAGCACCCAAATTCATGGTATTAACCCTGAGGAGCAGGTGAAGGGCAACACCATCACCTGCAGAGCAAGAGGAGCTCTCGGTTTGGCCAAGCCCAGCTGATTCCACAGCTTGGACCGACACTTCTCCATGTTCTGTGCTGGGCCATGGTCACCCTCACCATCCAGACTGAGCGAAATTTGGGGAACAAGTAGCTCTGACCTCTTTTGCATGTTTTCATCTCCCTTCCTTCAAAAATGAGGCTCAAGAGCAGCTGTGCTCAGGCAGGTCTCACCCTGGTGGCAAGTCATCCAGGGGCTGTGCTGGGACATCCTCTCTGAGCAGGTAATTAGCATTTAGCTGTCATTCTTTTGTGCTCCTAAACCTCTCTGCTGGCTTTGAAGCTCCCATCCCGCCTCTCATTCCCAATGTCACATAAATAAATGGATGCCAAGTTCTCTTTCAGACTCAGAAACGAGTTACCAAAAATACAGTAAATCTGTAGCAGTGATGGACACCTCGGAAGGCAGAGAACTTACACTGGGAAAGAAAGGGGAAGAGAGGGATGAAGAGTCTTTTTGTGTCTGTAGGCACAGCAAAGACTTATGACAATGCTGCAAAAACTGCTTTTGCCCTTCTGCTGAGCAGCAAGTTGGAAAAACTGTGGCTCAGTGTAGCTTGGGGGAGGATGATCTAAAGCTGTACAAGGGAATTAGCATGGCTTAATCCATGGCTGCTCCCCAAAATGACAAGGCAGGAGCCATCTCGGGGTTGTTATCTCAGCCCCAGTGAGGAAGAGGCTGGCACTGCAGATCCCACTGCTTGGAATTGGCCCAGCCCTTGCTCAGGGTCCCACAGGGGGTATGGGGAGACCCACAGGGAGACTTCAGGGATCCAGGGACTGGGCTGTGCTTGGGAATTCCGTCCAGCTCAAGCACAAGGGGCTCATTTTCCTGCCATTACAACCCCTTCCATAACAGACCCAGCCCAGAAAGCTTGTGCTGAGAAAGTGCCATAAACCCTCCTGGGAGGTGGGGCAAGACCTTTGGGGCACATAGTCCTGAGGAGGCTGCACAGGAGGCAGCTACAGACCCCATGGATCTGACAACACAGGACTAATTCCAGGGTCCTGGGTCCTGCCAGCCAGGACACCCTGTGGTAAAGGGGTGGTTGTTGTTCCCCTGAGGGGAAGGATTTGTAAGTGATCCCAAGGAGGTCTTGACATCCTCTACAGAAAGGCTTTTTGAGGATAATTGTGTTCCAGCCTGAGCGGCATTGAGAAACTCTAACACCACGAGTCTGTGTGAGGTCCCAAAACAGGTTTTTTCCCCTTCTCACGTTTTATGGGGTGTGGAGATACAGCCAATCCCCACTCCAAGCCAAATCCCCCAGCCAGATGCCAATCTGGCTCCCGACTGTGATCCTCAAGCTTATATCAACTTGTCACAGGGACAACAGCACAAATGACAAACATGAAGAGCAGACCTCGCTCCACACTGGGGAAGGGCTTGGATTTTACTCCAGAATTTTTGGTGTCAGAGTTGATCTATGGCTTTGAAACACAGAATACTTCGTGTGCAGGTTTCCAAGATACAATAAACTTAAAAAGTCTTGGAAACAGCAATATTTCAGGAAATCTCGGTAAATATTGCACTGATCAGGTCACCCTGAGAGAATTGAAGCATCTCTTGGTGTGTTCTGCCAGCCAGGGCTCGAGTTGTGCTTCTGCCAATATTAATGCAGCGAGATATTTCCTACATTTCCCATCGCTGCTCCCAAAGTTGGTCTTTCTTCTCCTCTGGGGATATCACAGGGGCTGGACACTGGAGAATCCCCCACAGTGAATCCATGCTTTCCTCTGGCTAATGAGGAAATGTACCAGTGCCTCTTCCCTCTGTGTTAAATAGAGGGGGTTTAAGCCATCTCCACACGCCTTTTTGTCACCCCAGCGCTCCCAAGAGCATTTAACACCAAATCTGCAACACACATGGCATTTCCCAGCTCTCAGTGGTGGGAAACCTTCATTGTCACCTGCAAATGCCACATTGTGCATTCTGGGGACTAATGGTGAGAAAATGTGACCGTGCCTCTTTTTAATTTCCTCATCAGATTAGAGGCATGCACGTTGGAGGGGTTAATTGCCAGGAAGTTTAATTGTTACCCTATGACTCCTGCTTCCCTCGTGTGTTAGTGGCACACAGGCAGGGCTAATAGTGAGAAAATTTCACTGCAGCTCTACCACACTCTCTTCATTAGGCTAATGGAACATTTTCCTCTCATTTTCTCCCCAGGGTAGCTGTAGGAGTGCTACCTTATAATTGTTGCTCTTACTGTAATTGGCAGTAGTAGGAGGATGTATAATCTCATTGTCTTTCCCGTGCAGTGGTAGGTTTATTTATGACCTATTGACAATTCCCAGCCAGCAGCTGGAGCACAGTGAGTGTTGCATTAGCCTTTCCCCCCCAGCAAAGGGGAGACAACACAAAGGCTGTGATTAACTGGAAAGAACATGAACCCAAGATGTCCCACAGGACCAAATATTAACATCAGTAAAGGCAAACAAAGGCGCTGCTGACCCTGAAGACACTTTGGTGTCTCATTCCCAGGAATCAGACCAACCTTTGTGGATTCTTATGGTTTCTGGCACGTCTCATCTCACCACACAAAGGGTTAAACTCATCTTCAGAACTGCTTCAGCTCGTTAACACCAAAAATGGACCAGATGCCACACTACCTTACACCATAGCTGGGTGAGAAAATGAGCTCTTGATTCATCAAAGCCTGTAAGTGAGTTGGGATATTCCAGCCCGACTCAGCAAACTTCAAGTTGTGCTTAATTCTTCGTTCTTGCTTTAGGGTTTTGCTGAACCGCTAAGCTGGTTTGGTATGAAAAAACCTGATCCTTCTTCCTAAGCAAGACTTTTGGGATCCAGAAGCAGCTTGTAGGTCACAGCTGCTGTTGCCAGGTGGCTCCAAGATGCAGCTTTCCCATGGATGACACCCTGGAAGCAGCTATTTCCAGCAGAGGCTCTCAGAGACCTTATTTATGTCCCTGTGTCATTCCTATCCACAAGCTGCTGCTCCTCTTGTTCCCTGCTCCAGAGGAAAGCTCTCTGCATTTACCCACAGACCAGCAGCAGCCTCAGACCTGTCAAAAACCTGGGGTCGATGCAAGCTGTGAAGCTCTCCAGGCTGAAGGAGCATCCTCCTGCAACAGCCTGTGGACAGGAGCTTATCCAGGGGTCCCAACAGAGCCAGGATCAGGCCCTGAGCCAGTGTTAGAGCAGCCACTGGATTATCCTGCTGCTCCATGGCCACTTCAGGTGAAGAAAATAAATAGAGGTAAGTTGGGGTGTAAGTCAGGCAGGATCAGAGCTGGAATGAAGCTCATCAGGCCCCTACTATCATGTTTTTTCAGTGGGAGGAATGATGCTCTTTTTTCCACCTCTCATCCTTGAGGCTGAGGCAATCAAAGCAACATCTGGAAAATCCCTGTGTCTCCAAAACAGGGAGCACATGAAAAGCAAATCCCTCTCCTCCACGCTGCTGGGGCTTTATTTATTTATTTTCCCATCTTCTTTCTGCTTTAAAAAAAAAAGAAAAAAAAAGAGAAAGAAAAAAAGAAACCCACAACCAAATAAATAAATAAATAGAGAGGGAACCACAAGAAGTTTGCATCCTGATTCTGTTTTCATGACAAAGGTCCTGCTCACCTTCGTGCTGCTCAGCCACCTCTGGCTGTGCTCCCATCTCTTCCCCAGCCCAGGAGAAGCAGTTTTAGAGCTGGTCAAGGGCATTTCACAGCAGGCAGGATTTTCTCTCACAAAGGAATTTGCCAGCTCTGCCCCAGAATGTGACCCAGGTAATGAGCTTTGTCATTTGCCACGTCGCGTGCAGGAGCTATTTTGGGAGCCAAACCAGCTTTTCTCCACCGCTGAAAGGCTTTGAACTCCGAGGGAGTGTCTCAGGGATGCCTCTGCCAAGGAGAGCCGTAACACCCACCCTGACAGATCTAGCACAGTTTGTGGGGGAGGCTTTCCCAAGAAAGGCTGGGATTTTCAAAGGGAACGTCGGGTTTTTGGGTGGGATAGGAGATCCAGGCTCCCCAGGGCAGTGATCACAGCACCAAGCCTGACAGAGCCCAAGGAGCTTTTGGACAATGCTCTCAGGTTTGTGGTGGGATTGTTGGGATTGTCCTGTGCACAGCCAGGAGCTGGACTCGATGATCCCTGGGGGTCCCTTCCAACTCAGGATATTCTTTGATTCTGTGATCCTGCCCATCCAGAGGCAGAGATGATGGAGATGGGGTTGCCTGTGCTCAGCGGGAGCCTGGTGGGAAACCCAAGCACACAGATGCTCTGCAGGAGTGACAGCCTGGGTCGTCCCATGGGAACAGAAGCCCATGGTGTCTGGGGAGTTGTACCCTGAAAACAAAGTTTTCAAATTGAAACAGGCCCATGACCCAGCCAGGAGGAGATGGACACAGAGCTTGGGGGTTTTGCAAACTCCCTCTTGAGCCCTGTGTACCCCAACACAGGGAACACCCTGCTGTGTTTCCTAAATCCCACCAGTGATCCCACTGGAGCCCAGGCCCCAAAGCTGAGTGCTTATCCTTCTCACTGCTGTAAGGGGGTTCACTCATGGCATCACAGTGTGGTTTTAGTAGGAAGGGACCTTAAAGACCATCTAGTTCCACCCCCTGCCATGGGCAGGGACACCTTCCACCAGCCCAGGCTGCTCCAAGCCCTCTCCAACCTGGCCTTGGACACTTCCAGGGATGGGGCAGCCACAGCCTCTCTGGGCACCCTGTGCCAGTCCTCCCAGTCTGAGGCTCACTGGATGCCTGTGGAAGTTTTGCTTTCCCAGGAGGGAAAACCAGCCCTTATCAGCACAGGATCAGCCCCCACCCACGGCAGGTATTGATAGGCAGGGTGGATTTTCGGTGTCAGAAGAGTGGTTTTGCTTATCTGTCACTGCACACAGACGAGCTTATTAAAGCAAAGTAGGTCAGGCACATGATATAACAGTATGATCTGTGTAAAAGGCACTGGGAGGTGTTCATTGTGCCGAGACACTCCACTCCTGACAGATTTATTCCCCTTCATACAAAAAGACTCGACCGGAGTCAAATCTCCCCAACAAAGACAGGAGCAAGCTCCCTGCTAACTTCAGTGAGACCAAGATTCCAGCATCATTCACCAGGTTCTGCAGAGAATGTTTAAAGGAATTTGCAAAAGGAATTAACATCTCTGGATGCTACAGGGAAAAAAAGAAACTAATAAAATAAACCAAAAATAAATAAAAGCTAGAATACAGTGATGACTGCAGAAGGAGGATGAGTTTACTGCTCCAGGATGTAACAGTTAATGTAACCATTGAACAAAATCACAGGATAGTTTGGGTTGGAAGGGACCTTAAAGACCATCTCATTCCACTCCCCTGCCATGGGCAGGGACACCTTCCACTAGACCAGGTTGCCCCAAGCCCTGTCCAACCTGGCCTTGAACACTCCCACAACACTTGTTGCTCTGCCAGACCCAGCCCAGCAAACCTGAGATGAGCCAGGTGAGCGTGTGTTTGAGACTCACATTTGGGATAAAAGAAAACCTGTACATTTTTACAGGCTCCTGAATCAAGGAAAAATTATTTTGCAGTCCATGTGCCTGGTCTGCAATGCAGCTGGACCTCATTCATCCTGGCACAGCTGCAGGAATGCGAGCAGCCACACCTGTGCCCTCATCCAGCTGCAAACTAACCAGGTTTCCTCCTCCTTCATTCCCAGCTTCATCGTCTCGCTGACCTGGCTGGCCACAGCATGGATGCTGATACAAGCTGCAGGCTGGATTTGGCTCAGGACTTCTTTTCACCTCCTAGACATAAGATTATTGTCATTTAGGTATTAGAGAACACTGACTTCTGTGTGGTGGGCAGCTGGAAGTGGTACCCCCTTCAGCCTGTGTCAGATCCAGCAGAAGATTCCTGCCTTGGGCTGGTGGTGGAGATAATCTCCCTCTCCCCAGTGACACACACCATCCAACGTTATCAAATCCAGCTGGTTTGTGTGACTGGCTCGTGCTCAATCAGCAGCTTATTTAGAAAAGTCAGTTTGCTAATTGAGAAAAAGTTTAATGAATTTTTGGTGTATGAAGGAAAAAAAAAATCATGATTACTTTATATTACCGATGTGTTCACTTGAAAAATTCATTACATTTATGTATTGTGTTTTCATGTAAATACCTCAGCCAAAATGTATTAGCAAAGAATACAATATTATGGTTCATGGTTCATGTGGTATCTGAAAGGAATAATTGTATAACTAATCAGTGAAAACAAAGTAAATGTTCCTCTTGAGCTTGTACAATAAAAAAAAAACGAATTAAAACTATTCAGGCTCAAAAATGCAAATATGTCATGTTTCACATCAGCAAGAAAATAAAGAATTAATATTTAGAGACCCACCTGCAGTACAGGGTTCAGACCTGAGGCCCCCAACTTAAGAAGGATTTGGAGCTGCTGGATTGAGTCCAGAGGAGGCCACAGAGATGCCCTGAGGGCTGGAGCCCCTCTGCTCTGGAGCCAGGTTGGGAGAGCTAGGGGTGCTCACCTGGAGAGGAGAAGGATCCAGAGAGACCTGAGAGCCCCTTCCAGTGCCTAAAGGGGCTCCAGGAGAGCTGGAGAGGGACTGGGGACAAGGGATGGAGGGACAGGACAAGGGGAATGGCTTCAAAGTGACAGAGGACAGGGTTAGATGGGATATTGGGATGAAACCCTTCCCTGTACGGGTGGGCAGGCCCTGGCACAGGTTGCCCAGAGGAGCTGTGGCTGCCCCATCCCTGGGAGTTTCCAAGGCCAGGTTGGACACAGCTTGGAAANAGGCCAGGTTGGATGGGGCTTAGATTAACCTGGGCTATTGGAAAGTGTCCCTGCCCGTGGCAGGGGGTGGCACTGGATGATATTTAAGGTCCCGTCCAACCAAACCATTCTATGATTTTATTTTGATTTGACAATCCAGGGTCTCTGGGATTTTCTGACAGTATCAGGACAAGGCACAAACCCAGCGTTTGTCCAAACTACTTGCCTGCAACACCATCCTACATTGTCACCAAACAGTTCAGGGCTGGTTTGGATTTGGGTAGTTTATCTTTTGGTGGTGGTTTTTAAGTGCAGATTTCCCAAATGATCTCTATGGGAAGAATGGGAACAAGGTGGTACAGGGAAACAACCCCAGGATCTCTCAGAGAATGACCCACTGTTGGAGTATTTATTTTAATATATCCAAAGCAGACAACTGATGCTGACATTGTAATTCAGCAACAGTCCTAAGGCAGGTGACTCCAGCCTGAGCTGCAAACACCGTGACCCTGTCTGAAATGGGGCAGAGCTAAGGGACCCCAAATTTTCCCTCTGATCTGGGTTCTTCTCCAAAGGCATCTCCCAAGAGCAGTGGGACATGGTGACTCTCTTGCCTCTATGTGAAAGCCATCTCAGAAATGCCTATGGCACCAGAGCAGGACAGTCTGCACTGTTACCTGCACAAGCCTTCAGTCCAGAGCCAGGAAGGAGTGGGGAAGGCTTTGGGAAGGATGTGAATTGCCTGCTGAGAGCACAGCAGAGCCCTGCCCAGCACTCAGCAGCCAGTGCCAGTGGCCTTTCCTAGGGCAGGACTCAGCACAGCTCCCATCCAAACCCTCATGGTTACCTGTAACATCCAGATAGGAAGCAACCAGCAATTCCTCTGGGCAGGAATTCCAGTGAATCAAAGACTACAAAATCCCAGGTAGCTCCCATTCCTGTACCTCTTTTCACCTATTTATGTAGCTCAGACTGGCAGCATGAGACAGCTTTTCTCTTGCATCTCATGGGGATCCCCTGTCCTTGCACAGGCTGCTCTGAAATGCCACACATCAGAGCTACACCAGGATGATTTTTGGGAAGCAGAGAGGCTGGATGAGCAGCACAGCCCATGGAGTTGGGACAGCAGGGCCACTGCCTCTGTGCCTTCCAGATGGTGGGGAGATGCTGCAAGCAGGTCACAAGGAGAGAACAAACCAAGGGGAATTCTTCTGACCCTGGACACTCCCAAAAATGGGGGAAAGGAAGTTTTGCTCAGGCTACAAAGACCTCAGTGGGGTCACTGAATTCGGTGTCCCTGATGGACCCCAGGAACTCACACAGTGCGCAGCATGGAGCCTCCTGGATGAGATGAGCATGTCTTGACAGCAAAGGGGGAAAACCAAAAAATCTGGGTTTGGCACCACTTTGTGGATGTCTGATTTTCACAGCCAAGTACCAACACCTTTTCCCTCACTCAGGCAGTGGAGGCTGGGCTGATGGGCTTCACCCAGGCTGCCTGAGGGGAAGGTTTTGCTGCTCCTTCAGCAAAACCCCAAGCAGCAGAGGCCGAGGAGATCCAGCACCACCAGCCACCTGCCAAGGCTGGAGGGTATGAGCTGGAGACAATCCAAAGATGCTCACCTGGGGAGGATGAGGAGGCAGTTCCCAGGATAAATAAAGGCTGGTTCCCAGGATAAATGAAGTCATACAGGATGTCCTGTGATGTGGGGTGACAAGAATCCAAATCTTCTTAATCGAGTGGGGATCTCAAGCCCCCAGCCCTCAGACCAGCAGCTGGGGTGTCCCTTTCCCCAGAGCCAGGCTCATCCCTGTGGAAGGGTTAATATCCACAGTGCTAAATTACTCACTGCTCCAGGGCACGCAAGCCAAGGCTGGATAAAAGCACTCAGGCTGGCTTTGAAAGCATTTTGGGGGCTCCCACAATAACCTGGATCATCATGGATGCAGTGGCTGGGATGGACCAGCTGGTGGGGCAGGACAAGCCACAAAAGCCCCCTCGGCTCCCTCCTCTGGGCTGCTGGTGCAGAAGTGGCCTCGTGTAAGTGTGCACTAGCTCTGTCTAACCACAAGAGTGTGCCTGAACCACAGTTTTGGGAAAATGTGAGCATTTTGCTGTGACGGTGTTAAAACCTCCGGTCCTGGCTCTACCCTCCCAGCCACACAGGATCCCTCTCTCATTAAGGACCAACCATGATCCTTGGCTGGAGAGAAGAACTAGGATTTTCCTGCTCCGGGGATATTTTTATTTCCAGTCATATAGCCCTGGGCATCAGGGATGTTCCTTAAAGCTGTACAGTCTGGAGATGAGTCCCTGCATCTGCAGGGTGGGGCTCTTCTCACCAACCTTTAAGTGATTTCTTAACTTCCAACTTCATCTTTGGCAGTGCTGAGTTAACTGATGGACTTGATGACCTTAGAGGTCTTTTTCAACATTAATGCTTCTGTATTTCCATAATCTCAGCTGGTTACTCAGGTTCTTTATTATGAATAGGCATTTCTAGGGAAAGACCCATCTGAACTGCCTCAGACAGTGACTGTAGGATGAGTCTGGACTGCAAGATTAAAAAGTGTGTTTTAGTCCACATAAAGGGGGTCAAGGGTGTCTAGTCCAGCTCCAGCTGTCAGTGCTTGTAGCCATTGTGTTTGATCAGCAGATCTCACCTCCAGTGTCTGGATATGGCACTTTTTATGTGTATGACACTTTGGGGTAAGGTATCACCCATGGAAATATTTTAGGGGAAGTCAGACCAATTTGGAAATTCCCTCCTGCTGTTTGAGACCTGCTTTTAGGGAATCACAGAATCATTTAGGTTGGCAAAGACCTCTAAGGTCAGGTCAGACCTTTGACTAATCACCACCTTGTCAGCTAGACCAGAGCACTGAGTGCCACATTCAGTTGTTACCTGAACACCTCCAGGGATGGGGACTGCACCACCTCCCTGGGCAGCCCCTTCCAGCACTTGACAACCCTTTCTACAAGCACATTTTTCCTGATATTCAACCTGAACCTCCCTTTGTGCAGCTTAAGGCCATTTCCCCTCATTCTGTCCCTTGTTCCCTGGGAGCAGAGCCCAATCCCCAGCTGGCTCCCCCCTCCTGTCAGGGACTTGCAGAGAGTGAGAAGGTCCCCCCTGAGCCTCCTTTTCTCCAGGCTGAGCTCCCCCAGCTCTCTCAGCTGCTCCTCCTTGTGCTCCAGACCATTCCTCAGCCCCATTCCCTTCTCTGGACTTGCTCCAGCCCCTCAATGTCTTTCCTGTTGTGAGCAGCCCAGAACTGACCCCAGATGTGGCCTCACCAGTGCCCAGCACAGGGGGATGGTCACTACCCTGGTCCTGCTGCCACACTACTGCTCATACAGGCCAGAATTTCATTGTCCTTCTTGTCCCCCTGGGCACACCTGGGCTCATGTTCAGCTGCTGTCAACCAGGTCCTTTTCCTCTGGGCAGATTTCCAGCCACTCTGCCCCCAGCCTGGAGAACTGGAGAACTTGTGACTCAACCGGAGGACCTGTCACTTGGCCCTGTTGAACCTCATCCTGTTGGTCTGAGCCCATCAACCCAGCCTATGCAGACCTCTCTGCAGAGCATTCCTGCCCTCCAGCAGGTCAGCTTACTGAGGGTACAGTGAGTCCATGCAGTGAGTCCGTGAGTCCATGCAGAACTGTTCACATCTGTGCATCACTCACTTATCTGGGAATGACTTCTCTGAGCATGGATTGATCTCACATCTGAGCATCTACTCCAACTCCTTACTGCAAGTGCTCTGCTCTGCCAGTGTCCTCTGAATCAGCTCCTGCTGGTTACTGCCAAAAGTAGGGGGTGGTGGAGCAGTGAGTCAGTGCTTATGTCTCCTCCTTCTGCACAGATGGGCACCTTCTGCAGCCAGCACCAGCTGCAAGGCCCAACACAAGGCAAGAGGGTTTTGTCTGCAGGGGCTTCAGAGTAAAGCTCTGTGCCTTTAAATCCGTGGTGCTGTAGGTACCAGACCCATGAAAGTGATTGCTGACCTCCACAGGGCTGAGAGCTTCCACGGCACCCAGCTCCATATGGTGGGCTCACAGCGAGGATCTGAGGTCTGGTTTGGAGCTGAGCGCTCCCACGTCCATGGGTATTTGGATGGAGAAGTTTGGGAGCCCCTGCAGGAATCAAGCCAAGCTGCCAAGTCTTGGGCTTGGTGCAAAGCTGATTTCCCTCCCAGCAAAGGTGATGGGGAAGATGGATTGGGGTTGGCAATGGCTCCCTGTCATTTTCCATTTGTGAATGAAGACCTAACTCTGCTGGCAGTTGCCATCTGTATCAGCCTACTTGGACACAGCCATTTCTCTGCATGGGATCCAGGCAAGATAAGACAGCCAAGATAAACCCTTGGTTCCAAAAGTGCTCACAGCTGACATATCGCTCCTCTGAAGGCCAGGGCACCTCCTGGCTCTCTGTGTGACTGCTCCAAAACAGGGCAAGTGATCCTGTCCTATCTCCCCATTGCTCTTGACATCACCTTTTCTTACACATACAGGTGGGAGGCTGGAACATATGAATGTTCCTGCTATAAGAATATGAGGGCAGAGAACATTTTTGCAGCTACATGCCTGTCTCATCAGCAGTGCTTTCCTGGCTCTCCATCTATGGGGCTCCTCAAATAAGCTCATTTCAAACAGCTTTGGTTGCATGAACTCAGCAGAGTTGTTTCTGTGGGCTTTTCATGGAGGGGAAAGGGTGTCCTGGAGGGTTGGTGCCCTCTGTGTGTGCACTGCAAAGTTTCCTCCCTGTATTTTGGGGCACAGAAGACTTGGGGAGCATGTTCTGACCAGGCTTCCCAGCTCCAAACTGCCTCTCCCGGTGAAGGATGGATTTGACAATTTTTATACCCTCCCTCCCCCCACTTATGCAAAAGTCAAATATTGTAGCAAATAAACCAAAGGTGGTGGAAAATATTATTCCATATAAATAAGTATCAATGACTCATGAATTACACCTTATGGATGAGGTAGTGGTGTCAACAGCACTGGACTAGAGCAATAGTTTTATTCAACAACAACATCTGGAATATAAATGAGGCTGGCATATTACTGGGTGTTAAAAGGCTATTAGTAATTCTGATGATCTCTTTTAAAAAAATGGATTATGTTAGGACACAGGTTCTGCCTTGGAATCTCTGTCTGTGTATTATTTATCTTCTTTTTGCTGGGAATAAAATTCTTGTTTCCATAGAGCTATCAATATCGCCACTCAGGTTTCTTTCTTGAGCCGGTAATAACCATTAGAGTCTATCATTACATATATGTGGTTAATTACTCTTTCCCATATTTATTATTTGGCACTTACCAACACAGAATCTGCCTAGAGTTTACCCTACAGTCACCAGGAGTTGGGATCCATTCTCTTTCCTTGACACAAATCTTTAGCTTTAACTATCCCATTAATTGTGTGACACCAGCAAGCTGTGGCACCTCAGAAATCCCTTTTTTGTCTGGTCAGCTCCTGAACAGTTCAACCAGACCTTTGGGGGACCCTGCTTGATAACCTTTCCATGGTGAAAAATGACCACTGTTCCTCTATTTTCTTATGACAGTTGCAAATTCCTGACAGGGCTTCCACCTTACCCCACAACAAAGCAATTTCTTTAAAAAATAATTGCCATAAACCTGCTAAAAAGCTTTCTGCAGTGACTGATCTCCCCCAGTCTCCAGTATTTCCGAGGATCCCAGGGTGATACTGGATGATATGCATTGCTCCAGGAAGAATTCCTGCCACTCTGTGGTTTCCAGGGTACCTCTTACCCCACCCAGCACTGTAACCACACTGATCCAGACTGATCCAACCCACACTCGCTTTTTTATCTCGTCTGCACCACGGGCCAAAGTGAACATCTAGGAAAAGTACAGGAACAGGATGAGCATGAAGTGATGTTTCCTCTGATACTCTCTCTGTCTCCAACAATTCGCCTCTTGGGAATTTCCTGAGCCAAAGATGCTTGCAGAGAGTTGAAAACACTCAGTGAATGCTCCTCCCTGGCCTCTTGAACCCACATAAACTGTTGTCATTCCCAATTCCATTTCATCTATAGCCCTTTGCTATCCTCCTACATATATATGTATTTATATATACCTTCTCTGTGCCCAAAAAGGAACCAGAACTGCGGTTGTCAAGACGGATTTATGAGTCATGGATTTACATCATGACATAGCAATGTTAAAATCTGGTGCCACATTCACCACTTTCCTCTGGTAAGTCTCTCCCATGCCAGGGAGACTTTTTGGTTACATTTCTGATGCTTATTTTTTTTCTCTTTAAAAGATTCAAATTCAAGCAGTTTGACATTTTCTACCCTGAATGTTTCAGAGGATGCTGGAAACCATCCAGTACCCATTTTATCACTTTACTTTTTGGCCAGATTTCACTGCAGCCTTTTTTTTTTTTTTGCTTTTGCACAGAATTAAAAGATCACACAACATGTTCATTTTTCATATGTTTCATTGTTTTAAATAATTAGCTTAATTTAGGCTGCTTTTGTGTTGTCTTTTCACAGGCTTTGCAATCAGTGTGTTTACTAGCAAGTGAAGACATCATGAATATATGTGTGTATTAGAGAATAAATGCAGAAATTGCATTTTGAATTCACTGACACGAGCATTCACCCCTACAACACGGTTTTGAGAGTTAATCACGAAACAAAAACTTGTGAGCCCAAACAAAACATCTTGACTTTCTCATTTCACTTGCTAAACACTCGCCCAGGCTGCGTGTGAATGAATTACCGACCCGAAATTATGTGCATAAATTATTTGGCAAACAAGTCTGAGTAATGAACAAATGTGGGTGAATTGCTGTGTTGGGGAAGAGCAAGCGAGGCATGATTCATGCAATCACCCACTCGTTATGGCTGAGTCCCTGGGCTCAAATTAGGCAAGAAGCAAAGAATCCTTCAGCACAGGGGCTGGAGCTCAGCTGGGCTCAGCCTGCACACACAGGGAGGGCTTGGGAGCTTCTGTGTGGCTGGGCTGGTGCCCTCCAGCATCCAACACTCATTCAGAGCACTGAAACACCTGGCCAGTTCTGCTGCAGACACTCGGACACCCCTGCATGCACCAGGAAATTGCAGTTCCTGATGTTACTTTAAAATCACACATGTCTCTGTGCCGAGTAACAGTCAATATGTGGCCAAAGCCAGACTGACTGTTATCTTGTGGGGTCAGCAGGGCTTCAGGCTGAAAGAGAACAGGCTGAGAGGAGATATTGGGAAAAGAATTCTTGTCTGTGAGGGTGGGCAGGCCCTGACACAGGTTGCCCAGAGAAGCTGTGGCTGCCCCATCCCTGGAACTGTTCAAGGCCAGGTTGGATGGGGCTTGGAGCAACCTGAGATGGTGGAAGGTGTCCCTGCCCATGGCAGGGGGTTGGACTAAATGATGTTTAAGGTCCCTTCCAACCCAAACCATTCTTTAATTCCATGATCACAGAGGCACAGGTAAAGCTCACCTTGTGTCATTTCTGATGTTCAGTGCTTACACTGGATACAGAACATGAAGGCACACAAGGACAGCTCCTGCAAACTCTGCTCTTGGCACAGGACAAACCTCAATGAGAAATTGTTTGCAGGAAGGCCTGTCTTCCAGCCTCTGATGGAAAGGGCCACTCTAGATATCCACCCATAATCCTTGTCCTTGCTGAGTGAAGGGGCAGAGGGAGGAAGGGCTCTGTCTGACACTCCCAGGATGTCGGCCTGAACCCTCCTGAAGGCTCCCTCCAAGTTAACTCAGTGGTGGGTACCAAACCACAGAGGTTCAAGCTGTCTCACTCTGCCACCACACTGCTGTCTGCAAAACTCTCCCAGTGGATCTAATGAGATTTTGACAAGAGGCTCCCCAGTAAATGGGTTATATTGCTGGATAGATGATCCCTTGTTCACTGCATGATGATTTCCTGCCATGCTAAGGAGCAAGAGGTACTGTCATCATTCTGAACATCCACAGGGCAGAACAGCCACTGCCTGGAAATGTGAAAATGATGCACAGATTGGATCCAAACCTGTATTCCCAGCTGGAGTTCCAGAAGAGGTTTGAGACCTCTGTCTCTTGAATAAGGCTGTCTTCTAACCACTTCTTCAAAGACACATTCTTTCTCCATGCAGAACTATTGGCCACCTGGATTTTGAGGTTTTCATGGGACATCTGGAAACCTTGCTCCTGATGAAGGATCTGACAAACTTTTATCCAGCTTACACATTGAGTGTGCCCTCTCTCCAACAGCTGCTGTCCACCCAGCCCTGCCTTCAGCCCCACCTCCTGCCTGCTGAGCCAACAGAACACACAAAGTTCGGCTTCCCAGCTGCCCTTTGGCCTCACCAGGCTCATGTTTCAGACCTCCAATGTTTTTGGGAGAAGTACTGTGCATGCACAAAACAGAGCTGCCTCCCAGGCATCATCCAGGAATGAAGGATCAACAAAAATCAACAAAAGTTCCGTGGTTAAACACCTCTCCAGTCAAACTTGTGAAAGAAAGAGCAGAGGAAAAGCGTTCAGAGCAAAAAGTTATTTTTTATATAGCCCTGTTATTTTTCTTTCTGTGAAAATACGCAGCAAAACAAGATGAAACAATCAGCTGAATTTGAATTCTGGTTCTGGTGAGCATCAAAACAAGAGCAAAGGTGAGATTCCCAGGGAAATTTTACTCCAGCCACCCTCCTCCAGCCGCTCCTGGTTTCCAGAGTATCAGTAGCAGGTGGTGCAGGAGATACTGCCAAGGCTCACTTGGAAGATATTTTTGAAAGCATTAAAAAAATTTCCCTTGAACTATTCTGAGCACTGCAGGCAGCACTTTTCTGCCTCAGAAGGGAATGTGGAAACTTGTATTTCTTCACCAAAAGCGAAATTCCTCTGCCTATCCTTGGCCCTGCATGAACCAGCTGGGCCTCAGTGTAGAACAGGCATTAGGAATTGAATTCTTGCCCTGGGGAAATCAGAGCTGAGTTATTGTTCAGTGGCATCAGGAATTGATTCAGCGTGAATGGGAGAAAAAAAAATCAAGGCAAAACTACAAGATCCCAGCCAAAAATATACTTAAACCCACATCTAAGTTTAGGGCCATGAATAGTCCCAAATAAAATACCAGGACTGCATGTACTTGTCTTAAAAAAATAAAACTGGGTTTATGCATGCACAGTAATAAATTTTAGAAAGGATGGTGTTTTAAGTTGCCTAATTCCCTGCAGCACTTTGGAGTTTCTGTTTCTAGTTATCACAAATAGCTGCACCACGATGAAGAGAGAGTGACAGGATCAGCATTGCTGCACTGTGGTGAGGAGCAAGCAGGAGTTTCACTTCCCAGGACAGCGATTCTCCCTCTCTGCTCCCTGAGGGAATCCTGCTGAAGGGGAAATGTGCCCCTGGAGTGTCATACAAGAGAAGAAAGCCATGGTTTCATCTGCAACTTCACACCCAAACGTTGTTTAATGCTCAAGTAATGTAACTTTTTCTATAATTAGACTAACAGTCACAAAATGCCTTGCTAATTCTGCTCTCAGTGCCCTGCCAGTGACATCAGTACAGTGAGTGACACGGCCTGAGCTTCATGTTTGACACACAAGTCTGTGATGTAAAACCCACTTTTGACAATCAAAGATCATTAAATTGCTGGAATTTTAATAAAAGCAGAGTGCAAAAAGACCTCAAGGACCTTCCCTAATATATTCCTGTGTAACGAGGCAGGATCACCTGCTTGGGTTTTGTCCTTAGGAGCTTTCCATGATAACCCTCTCCAGCATCTTACTGCAAGACTTCACTGCCCACACAAGGAACAGAGTCCACAATTCTCGTGGTTAGTACTTCTTGTCCTGCCCACCATGGACATGCAGAGCAGGTGATGGTGTCCTGTGTCAGCTGACTCTTTAATAAATTAAGGAACCCCTACATACTCCCTTTTCCATCCCAGACCCTGTTTCTGAGCCCTCTGGTCGTTGCTGCAGCTACTCTGGAGGTTTCTGAAACAGCTCCCATCGTTGGAGCAAAGCCCAAAGCTGGGCTCCAGCTGCTGCTCCCTGACAGGAGAGAGAGGGCTCCTCTTTGTGCCTTTTTCCAAAGAGCTCCGGCTGTTCTCCAGTTGTCCAGCCCCTGTTTGTGTGGCTGTTTGTTCCTTCCTAAGCCTGGCTCCTTGTGAATGTCCTTATCACAGTGCATTTCTGCATTTCTCAAGATCCTTTGCAGCTCTGGCCTTGTCTTTGCAGTCCATCCTTAAATGGCTCTGACCCAAAAAATTAAATATATCCTTTCTTGCCCACTGAAAATGTGAATAACATGCCAGATCTCACACAACACCTTTTATACCTTCCTGGTGAATCTCTGAAACACTTCACACTCAGCCCTTTATAACTAACTCCATATAGATAATATTTCCTTGCCTTCCTTGTCCTTATGTCTTTCCTTCCCATCAAAAGTCTAACTAATGTCATGACATGAATGATTTCTCCTCTGTCCCAAAGCCTGTTACTCTACCACAAGGAAATGAGATTGATTTGACATGTTTTACTTTTCACAAATCCATGTTGACTGTCCCTAATCTCCTTATTTTCTCTCACATGCTTACAAGTTGTTTGATTATTTGTTCCAGGATTTTTCAGGAAATTGAAGGTAAACTGATGTGTCTATTATTCCCCAGCTCCTACTTTCAACCCTCCCCTTTTCAACTAAGTTTCCATTCTCACCTTCTACGCCCTCCACGGTTTTTAAAGGTACTTCAGCAAATCTTTCATAGCATAGGGAATCTACCAGCAAAACATCAGTTAGCAGAGGACCTTCTAAAAAGACTATCATACTTTCATAACCTATTATGCTAAATGATATTTTAAACATTCTAGGCAGATTATTACTGGGTTTTGTTTTTCAAAATACTGTAGTTTTGGTCTGTCTCTATTGTACAGCTTTCAGCAAGCTCACTTGCAGTATCATATGATTTTATAATATGCTGTAACTGTGTCTTCTCCCTTTGCCTGACAGCTACAAACCAACCCCAGCTGAAGTGGTCAGACTGAGCCTGAAACTGTTGATGGGTGTTATTGCAAGAAAGTAGGCCTGAATTTCCTGCCAGCATGCTCCTTTCACACAATAAAGTGGGATGGGGCAGAGTGTGTGGGTGAGCAGTTCACGCAAGAAGATCAACATATTGACTTGCTCAAGCGAAAATCGCTCCTTGTGCAATACTGAGAGCAGGGAACAATGATGGGACGAGCAACCAGCTGGATGAGAAAGCCAAACAAGCCTAATTCTCTGCTGTGCCAGGGACTGCTTCTAGTGGAGCTGTGTCTGTACACACCAGCTGAGATCTCCTCAGCTTCACAGCCATACATTGAGCATTCCCAGACACCACATCTGCAGCTGCTTCTTCTTTGCCCCTTTTCAGTAAAGGTTTGGGAAGAGAAGAGCTGTGCCCAGCTATTCACAGTGCAGTGCATCATTTAAAATTAATCATTCCCCATTAGGTTCTCAGGCCAGATGCCAGGCTCAGTGGAATCAATCCTCCCCCATGAAATCATCTCTAAATAAGAATCTCTGCTCTTAAGTGCATTTCCAGTGGGTTTCTAAGCACACATCAAACCTGGGTTCAACAGAAGGAGATTCCCTCTGCTCTTTCCATTGTTTTTTCCAGTACTACTGAGGGGTACTGTGCCCCCATGAGACAGGGAGAAGTCTTGGCAGGGTAGCAAAGACAGAAGGAAACTCTTCCTGAAAAGCTTAGGAGCACCTTATTAGAAGGAGATTCTTGAATGAGGTTATGGACACACCTTTTCCTCCTCCTGCTGAGTCATGATTTCTTCCTGCCATTGACAGTAGGAACGGGAAAGAGTGGTCAGCTCCCAGTTAGTGATCAAAGACTCACATGACTTCACCTATAGCAGGGAAAAAAAAAGGTAAGACCAAGAAATGCTATAAATATTGTCCTGATTGACTCATCCTTTACAGATTTCTGTTTTATTTTATTTTTTAACTTGTCAAGCCTCTCTCACTGTCATTTCACACTTGGTTTCAAAGTAGCTACAGAGTGGAGATGGCAATTCTCCTGCTGTATTGATCTTGACACGACAAGTCCTTGTCTCACATGGAGAGAGATGTTCGTGCTGTCAGAAGAGATGCAGGCAGTGACTTTTGCATCTTCCTCTGGTAAAATAAACTTGGTTTATGGCACGGGGTCACTGCTGTGGGAATTGCAGAGGCGCTGGAGTGCTGTACAACACTCCCCTCTTGTGATTTCTCTCGTTACAACACTTTTTAAACCGCAGCGTTCCCAGATTAACCACTTTACATGGAAGATTCCCTCTCCGTGCATGAATCCTACCCTTACACAGCCAGTTTCCTCAATGGGAACTGAGCAGCACTATTAGATACATACACATCCATTCTGGTTTTGCTGAATCCCTCTTCCCCCGTGCCTATAACCTTATATAATTTTTTATATGATTCTCTATGTGCTGCTTCAGGAACTTGGACAGACTTGATATTCCCATCCCTGCCAGCACATGTTGCATTTGCTCTCTAAAAGTTGAGTTCAGGGCAGAAATTTCAGACTTGCCTGTCCATCTTTGCTGTTATCTTGTATTTATTATTGCTGCTGGCCACTGACTGCTCTATCTCAAAGCTGTCCCTGAGCACAAATGGGCAAACCCCGAGGAAGAGGGACACCCTCAAGGCCATAACACTGACAAGGCCCATGAAAAGCTTTTACTTGCCTACATGAAAGAGCACATTCTGAAATATCTCATTTATTTTTGACTTGGACAAGTGGAAAGGAAAAAGAGATTTAATTTTATTACTCAGAGCTCAAGTAACACGGTCGCTGTTACATGATGAGTAACTTTTGTAAAGAATCATTGTCGATAAGCGAAGAACAATGGAGAACGTTTTACTTCCATGTCAAATGCTCATGTCAAATTACTTCCCCTTCTTTGAGGAAAAGAAAAAGCTTCTTTGTCAAGCACTGACCTGCTCTTACATTTTATTGCTCGGATTAAGTACAGCTCAATATTTAGTTCCCAACATCCTTATTGCTGGTGCAGCTGGGATGTCACTTTATTACGACAGGGAACAGGGCATGTTTAGATGTCCATTTTCCACCCTATTACCTTGAGGTCAGATCTAATGTAGAGCAACTGTGAAACCAAATCAATGTGCTGTCTTGAGTACTGAAAAGAAGAGGAAGGCCATCAGCAGCTCTTTTTTTTTTTCCCATGGATAACAGAACTGAGTTTCCCAAGTTTGC
Source organism: Campylorhamphus procurvoides (assembly GCA_013396655.1). Lineage (NCBI taxonomy): Eukaryota > Metazoa > Chordata > Aves > Passeriformes > Dendrocolaptidae > Campylorhamphus > Campylorhamphus procurvoides. Next base: position 259,513 of record WBMV01005837.1, on the reverse strand, counting down.
TGTTTCCTTAACAAATAAATTAGCCATAGAAACCTCCAAGGTCACGGAGTTACTGAACAAAGAATGATAAACAAGGAGGTCTGTGTTCCAGCCCCATCCCTGCTTCAGAAGGTGTGGTTTGCAACAGAATGAGGGTGCTCAGGGCTGCTGGATGTTCAAAAAGCAGTACAGGAAAACTAAGGAATAAAATGCACCTAAAGCTACTAAAAAAATAAAAAAAAATCTGACCAGGTTGAGAAAATGTATTTAAAAGCTGTTGTAATAAAGACAAGAAATAAGGCAATCTTAGGCACAGTAGGTGCTCAGACTGAGAACACTTCAGCAGTGGCCATAGAATCATAGAATCATGGAGTGGTTTGGGTTGGAAGGGACACTAAAGATCATCTCATTCCAACCTCTCTGCTATGGGCAGGGACACCTTCCACTAGACCAGGTTGCCCCACCTCACTTCAGAGGGTTACAGTGGGGCGTAACAGCCTGAGATAAACTAATTATGCCAAAATCCCTTTATTTAATGGGAGGATGCCACCTCCAAAGCACAGTTCCCCTGACCTGCTTTAGAAGTCTCCCTCAGGATGAGCAGAATCCCATAACAGGAATGCCTTTTCCTCTCCATGGACATGAAGGGTAATCAAAGGCACCACTCAGAGGTGCCTCTCCTACCCACATCTGCCTTTGGACATGGACTGTTAAGATCAAGATCACAGCCAAGGCCTTCTGAGTCTGGAAGTGGTTTAACAGATAGAAGAAGTGGGACACAGAATGCTACCAGTGTGTTATAGAGCACACAAGAGAGGCTTTTTTCCCATAGGACCTGCAACCTCATTGTCGGAAATACAGTGTTTTCATAAGTTAGATCATCCTCACCCTCTCTAACAATGCTTCCTGGCCTGGATCATCTCCTTCACACAGACATCACCCTCACATGTGGCTCTGACACTCTCAGTCTCACTGCTGCAACATGGCAAATGAGAACAGAATTTGGGCCAGCTCTGCACTGACAACACATTTGTTTGCTCTTTCTGTTTAAACTACCCGAGGACAGTGAACTTGTGCCAGAGAAATTCCATCAGGCTCCACAAGTGTCCTTTGGTGCTTGAAAACACACACCAAAAATACATTAAACCCTGGAACACAGCTATGGATGTGAACACCTCTGTGGAGCAGAGAGGAGTATCTAAAAACAGATCTGCAGAGCAACTGCAGGACACAAAGCCAACTTGGAGAGAGACCATGTGCAATAATCTTTCTGAATCATAAAAGAATCTTAGGATGGTTTGGGTTGGAAAGGACCATAAGCTCATCCAGTTCCAACCCCCTGCCATGGGCAGGGACACCTTCCACTATCCCAGGTTGCTCCAAGCCCCGTCCAATCTGGCCTTGAACACTCCCAGGGATGGGGAAATAGAACCTTGCCAAAAGAATAAATAAATCTTAAAGCATACAGAGATCCATTTCTTTCTCAAAATTTAAATATTTCCATCATTAATTACTTTGAATTAAAAGCCTTATAATTCTCTCACTTTCCAATAGGTCTTTTACTCTCTTCCCACTTTCCTTCAGCGCTCAGCAGTTCATAAACAGGAGCCTGTAAGCCCACACTATTTATTCTTCCTAATTAAAGAATCCTGTTAGGACATGTAGAGCAGTTGCTGGATTTTCCTTTTAAGCCCAGACCTGTCACTTCCATGAAAAATAACTGTAGCAAATGAAAGCAAGTCTTAAAAAGGCACTGCAAAGCTTCATGTGAGAAAAGGAAAAAACCCAGCATTTCTCTGCATTTTGAGGGTCCTTGTGTGCACATTAATAGAATCTTCATATCTAAAGGACTTGTTTGTTGCTGTGGTATCTGGTAACATTCTTGAAAGAGATTATTCAAGGCAGAGATGGCTTGAGACTTCTTTCAGCCTTGTTGAATCTGCACTGTTATCAGCCACACAGTGCAGCTCAAGGCCTGCCTTGGCCTCTCCAGACAGGAATGATGTCCCTCACACTGCTTTTGGGAGGAAAAGCAACACCCCCTGCGCTCCAATCTGCAACAGAGTGTCACCAAAACACCCCTGGCACCTGTCCCCAGACTAAACACCACTGGCACTGTCCTTGTGGGCAGCGCCTGTGCCCTGTGAGGCTCAGGCTGATCAAACAAAACAGCACGGACAGCAACATGTGCTGGGCACTGGTGAGGACATACCTGGAATCCTGGGGTCACTTCTAGACCCTTCAGTGCAGGAGGGACATTGAGGGGCTGGAGGGAGTCTGGAGAAGGGGAAAGGTCTGGAGCACAAGGAGCAGCTGAGGGAGCTGGGGAGGCTCAGCTTGGAGAAAAGGAGGCTCAAGGGGAACTTCTCACTCCCTACAACTCCCTGACAAGCAGGGCAGGTAACAAGGGACAGGATGAGAGGACATCTTCTTAAGCTGTGCCAGGGGAGGTTTAGGTTGGATGTCAGGAGGAATTCATGGAAAGGATGATTAGACACTGGAATGGGCTGCCCAGGGATGTGGTGGAGTCCCCATGCCTGGAGGTGTGTAAGAAAAAAGACATTAAACCATGTGAGTCTCCAAAGGAGGACATGAGGATGGGGAAGGGCCTGAAGAGGAAATGTGTGAGGAGTGTTTGAGTGCACTTTGTGTGTTCAGCTGGAGAAGAGGAGGCTGAGGGGAGACCTCACTGCAACTAAAACTTCCTTTAGAGGGACAGGCACTGATCTCTGCTCTGTGGGGACCAGGGACAGGACCCAGAGAACAGCCTGAAGCTAAATCAGATTTTGTGACTCTGTGTCTCTGAAACTCCTGTGATTCAGTGACTGACTCTGTTTGTCTCTGTGACTGTTCCTATGTCCCTGTGTCTGTCCCTGTATCCATTTCCCTATGTCCCCTTATCCCTGTGTTCCCGTTTCCCTGTATCCCTGTCCCTGCATCCCCACACCCTTGTATTCTGATAGCCCCATGTCCCTGTATTCCCATATCCCACTGTTCTGTACCCCCATATCCCTGTATCCCAGTACCCACATATCCCTGTGTCCCTATATGCCTATATCCTGTACCCTGTGTCACTGTATCCCCGTATACCTCTATTTCCCATACCCTGGTATCCCTGTAATTCCCGTACCCCCAAATCCCTCTATTTCCTGTGCCCCAGTATTCCCTTACCCCTGTATCCCCGTGTCCTGGTATTCCTGTACCCCTCTATCCCCGTACCGCCATATGCTGGTATCCCTGTATCCCCGTACCTCCATATCCAGGTATTCCCGTACCCTGGTATGCCTGTATTTCCCATACCCCCGTGTCCCGGTATCCCTGTATTTCCCGGTACCCTGGTATTCCCATATTCCCCATGCTCCAGTATCCCTGTATTCCCGTATCCCATATCCCGGTATGCCCGTACCCCCATACCCTTGTATATGCCGTGGCCCTGTATTTCCCGTACCCCCATATCCCTGTATTTCCCATGTCCCTGTATTTCCCGTACCCCCATATCCCTGTATTTCCCAGTATCCCTGTACCATTTCCCGTGTCCCTGTATTTCCCTGTTATTTCCCTGTATTCCCCAGCACCATCCCCGCTCCCCCCCTCTCTGAGGGGTCTTTGCACACGGCCCCCTCCCTCTCCCCGCCCCTCCCCTCCGTCACCAGGCGCCGCCGCCGCTG
>WBMV01005837.1:184293-255646 GCA_013396655.1 Campylorhamphus procurvoides | reverse complement strand
CCCCCCCCATCTCCCCTTCTCGCCCTCCTCCTCCCCCGGTGAGTTTGTGTCGGTCTCTCCCGCAGGACATGGCCGAGGTTCCGCCGGGGCCTAGCAGCGTCCTGTCCCCGCAGGGGGACACGCTCTCCCCCTTCCCCGCGGGAGGAGGAGGAGGAGGAGGCGCCGCTTCCTCCTCCTCCTCCTCCGCCGCCGCCGCCGCCTCCTGTGCTGCTGCCGCCGCCGCCGCCGCTTGCACCGGCGCCCAGGACGAGGAGGCCGAAGAGGAGGAGGAGGAAGAGGAGGAGGGACCCGCGGGCGGCCGGGAGCTGCGAGCGGGAGGAGGAGGCGAGAAGGGGGCCCCGCAGCACCGGCACCACCATCGCCACCACCACCGCCCCCCGCACCACAACCACCAGCTCAACGGCCTCATCAGCCCTGAGCTGCGGCACCTCCGGGCCTCCCTCAAGGGCAAGATCCTCGGCGCCGAGGCCGCTCCGGGCCCCGAGGGGCTGGAGAACAAGCGAGCCAGCAAAACAATGGGCTCCGGACAGCAGCAACAGCAGCAGCCGCCGCCCCCCGCCGCGGCGCCCTGCTCGGCCCCCCACGCCAACCACCTCCCTCCCCAGGGAAGGACTGCACCCTCTCCTCCTCCTGCTGTCCCCCCGGGGAAAGGGGACGGGAGCCAGCCTGCTGCCACAGCCGCGACTGCTGCTGCTAAGACTGCAGCCCGCAATGGGCTGGCGGGAGAGACTGGCTTGGAGGAGGAAGAGCAGGAGGAGGGGGATGAAGGAGGGGAGGAGGAAGAGGAGGAGGAGTCCCTGCAGCTTCTCTCCGGGTCCTTAGCGGCTGCCTGTAGTTTGAAAGGCTCGGGAACGGACTGTCAGCCCGAGGAGGACCTTACGATACGATACGTCCAGTATGAGTCAGAGCTGCAGATGCCCGATATCATGAGACTGATCACCAAAGATCTGTCTGAACCCTACTCCATTTACACATATAGGTATTTTATCCACAACTGGCCACAACTTTGCTTTTTGGTAAGTGCCCGAGAGGGGGAGCAGGGAGGGCAGGAGTTGGGAGTGGTTTGGGGCTGGTGAGGAGAGGATGGAAGGGTTGGCGTTTGTGGAAATACTTTTAATAATCTCTTTGTGGACAAGGCCGAGCTGTTGTGAATGTACCTGTCCCCCTGTGACCTGTGCGTGTGTAAGTAAAGCATATGCCCCAAGTTCCTGCATTTGTTAACACGTGTTTTAGGTGGTGGGGAAAGGGCTGGGATCCAGAAATCCAAGGCTTCTAATCTGGTTTTTGACATTCACTTTTGTGACCTTTGGTAGCTCATTTTATTATTCTCTCAGTTCCTGGGTTTGGATTTGAAAGAGAAAGTACTTAGTCCACTAATGCCTTACAACAACTGCTTAGTAATTCTTGCACAATGGTTTTAAAACTGACTAAAGCAGGGCTGGGACAGAAGTGTTAAGTGATAGGTGGAGAAGTACTGGGAAAGGTTTAGCAGACTTTTTGATCTGTGAGCTTACTTTGACAAAGACAAGTCCAACTGTGTTGCCTTTACAGGTGTGATAGTGCTCACAGAAATCCTCGTGCTGCTCAGATTGGCTCCCTGTATTAACAATCTGGTTAGGTTTACATTCCTCCTACTGCACTTTAGAAAGGCTGGCTTAACTGCCTCCTTGCCTTCCTAAGTGTATAACACTTCCTGTGTCTCAGCTGCTTTTTGGGTGATAATTCATCCACAGGTATAAGAAAGTGAGTAGAAGTTGACCTGAGCAGTGTTTGTACATAGCAGGAGCTTAACTATGTTTGATTTACTCATAGGAACGCTTACATGTGCAAAACAAGACGTTTTTGGGAGTGTGTGGCACTTCCTTGCTAAGGTGAATGATGAATTCTTCACCCTTGATGTTTTAATCAAGGCTGGGCACCTCTCTGGAAGGTCTGATTTAGCCAGAGCCAAGACACCCTTCAGTTCAGGAGCATCTCTGTGAAATTTTGATAGAATGAGTACAGGAGGTGAGGTTAATGGAGTCCATCTGGCCCTAAACTTCCTGAATGTTCTTAGTTTAGGATCTGGTGTAATTTATAGCAGGATTTGTATGATTTATGGGAGGATTTTCAGAGCTGTGCCTCTTAAAGCCCCGCAGAGGGAACACAGTAGGATTATAGCAAGTTGAGCAAAGCATTACCTTCTGGAACAAAACAGAGTATGAAAATATTGGAGAGCACTGTTGGATGCAAAGTCATGTTTGCCATTACAGGGATGCTGGTCAGAGCACAGTGGTATTTTCAAGCACTGACTGATTTACCTCATACTGAGCAGAAATGCTTGTGAGCTGCAGAAGTCCACACTTTCAGCATCAGGTTTATCACTGCTGATTCCAAGGCAATGCTGGATATTCTGGGATCACAGGGCACTTGTTTAGACTTTAAATCATTATGGGGCTTTTTTTTGTCAGGGAATAGCTCGAGAATTTTGTTATGAAAAGAGCAGTGACAAGTTGTTTGACAGCACTAGAACAGATGATTCTAATAAGTGCATTCAAAGAATAAGATATCACTCAAGGAAGAGAAAGTGTCTTCAGCTTATTTTGTAGTGACAGCATCATTTTTTTGACAGCCTTGAAAAATCAACAAAACTTTTCCTGAACTCAGTGTATTTGCCATTTTTTTTGGAAAGGTGGCACAATGTAAAGTCCATAAAATTGTAGACAGGAATATATGGCTGTGAATGTTTAAAGCTTGCAGATCGTTATTTGCTTAATAATTGGAAGGTCTTGCAGTTTGCTGAGTCAAGTTTCATGAGGGGTTTTTTGTGACTGGTTTTAGTGGCTTTAAGGTTTGTTTTCTAGAGGTTGTCTTGAAGACTTTGTGTTCTATAATATTTAATTTATTCCTGCAGTTAATGTATTTCTGAACTTCTTCCATCTAATAAGTTGCTGTAAAATATTTATCTTCAGTCAGGGACTGCGTATTCCAATTAGCAAGGAGAGTGTCAGGATGGTGAACAAGAAGCTTAGTGCCTGATCTCTCAGAATTATTTGTCTTTAATGCTTTGTGGTCTCAACCCCTTCTGGTTTCAGGTTTTGGTTGGGTTTTGATTGTCTTGGTAAAAGGGGTTGGCCTGTGATTTGAGTTTATTTGAAAAACGATCTGTAAGGGTTCAGTCAATTCCTTTACTGAATTTCACCATCACCATTTTTAAATTCTTCCAGTACATACTCACCTGTCTTCATTGTGCTGTCACTGGCACCTGTCCCTTTCTCTCCCTGTGAGGGAAGCTACAAACACCACTGAAATTGAAGATGGGATTTACTTTTCTGGAAATAATCAGCATTTGGCCTTTCCTGATGTCTTATGCAGTGAACCATCATTTTCCTACCGTGACAATGCAAAGCTCTTTTCTGGGGGCATTATTAACTTTGTTCCTGGTGATTTTTATCTCCTGGGTTTGAAACTTGGGAAGGCCAAGCCAAAACTCAGCAAGCTGCACCGTTGCTCCAATGGCTGGTGCAACCCAAGGTGCCACTTGTTTTCCTTTCTCTTCAATTCCCTCTTCCTGGCTTGTGCCAGCCCTTGTGTTTCTCTGATTTGGGAAGCCAAGATAGCCCTCCCACCAACATACTTATAAGTGTATATCTATATGTACGTTTTAGGGTCATGCTCTGGGGGTTTAGAGCTACAAATATATTCATGTAGGATGTCACAGGCCCCGGTGCAAGAGAAGAGGGGAGGATGCACAGCTGGAGGGAAGGCACAGGATCAACCCTTCCTGGTCACCAGTGTGCTGGACCAAACCACTTCCTAACTGTACATTCAAAGAAGAAGTTCACATTCCACTTTTAAAGGACACGGAGATCCTGGGAATCTTAAAACCCTGTTAATTTTAACGTCCCATTTGTCTGTGTAACTTTTCCTGACTTTTCTGCAGCAGTATCTGACCGAGCTGTTGCAAGGTAATAACCTTCTCCTCCAGAAATCTCTAGTGGGAGTGTCCCTGTCCTTGGCAGCAGGTTGGAACAAGATGATTTTTAAGGTCTGTCTCGACCCAAACCATTCTGTGATTCTGTGAAATTCCAGCTGTCCTCTTAAACTCAGCTTTCACCTGTCTTTGGAAGAGCTGGTTTGCACTGTGTGGTAGGTGTGAATGCTCTGTAAATACCTGTTTTTTTACTTATTCCCAGGAGCTCTGTCAGCCCAGTTTCCGTTCAAATGACCCATGAGAACCACTCCTGCCAAAAACTGTCAGGGGAAAGGGGAATCTTCTGTTTCCAGTGAAGTGTTTTTAAGCATCGCTACGTCTTTGTCCCCGGAACGGTTGTAAATGCACTTTCAAATTTGTAGCTTCCTTGTAAAGTGATTTTTGGGGTTTTTTTGCAGCTTCTAGTCTTAGCAGTGTGAAAGTTCTAAAACCTCTATATAAAACCGATAGATTAAATATTTCAGAAAACTGTTTTCCAAATGCTTCAGCGTGGGAGAGGTGAGCTTAGGAAACCTTGCTCTGTGCCAAAGTTTGGGTAAGACAGGATGTAATAAAAGCAGAGATCTGGCTTAGTATTGTAACCTCTCCTGTAATTCACTGCACTACTCAGCTGCCTTTTAAGAAAAATCTGGAGAATCTGTGCTTTTATTGGATTCTTAACTTTGCCACTAGCTATAGCAGCGTTTATAATTTAAACTTTCACAAGTTTAAAAATAACCTATTAATTCCATGTAAGTGGTTTTAGATGTGTTGTAAATCCTAAATGAGTGCAGTTAAGATCTTGTTTTATACTAATGCTTTGTATTTTTTTCTTTAAATTGGATTTTATACCAGAGTCTCAGTGTACTTCCTGTTGAAGCTAAGACTGGTAAGACATCATCCCTGTTCTCCAGTTGTGGAAAACCTGGGGCATAAAATTAAAACCAGAAAAGTTAGGAGGCTGTCTGAGAAATCTTCCTGGCCTCATGGCAGGTGTAGGAAGAAGTTTCATAAGATACATTCTCTATTTGCAAACTGTATCCCAGTTTGGTTTTAGGAGTGATCACGGCTTAAGATAGTACAGGTTGTTGGTGGCTTTGTGAGAACTTCAGTCACTGCAGCACCTGAGCAGGTGACAGGAGCCAATGTGGTTATTCCAGCAGTGAGAGAAGGGGTTCCTTGCATGGCAGGGGATTCCTCGTGTCCAGTTTTGCAGAGGGAGGTAGTGATTGGAAAGAGCTCTGCCTGAAGTGCCAGCCCTGAGGTTAAAACCATTAGCCTAAATGTATCCTCTAATGGCATTCAGTAACACGATCCCTAAATGTAAGGCAGTTCTTACAGAGCTGTGTCTGGGATACTTTGGGAGGGATTTTGGTGCAGGTGTGAAAGGAAAATGTGGGGCAGTAGTGCAGGTTCTGCTGCCTTTGAATCGTCAAGTATTTAAAATACTTCCCCTTTGGGGCTACTTGGGTGTTTTAATCTTCTTTAAGTGGGAATAAAAGTCACAATATCTGGGTATGAAATGCATACTCTGAGGCTGGTAGACTTAATGCCTTCTTTGCTAATGAAATTACTGCAAATTGATGAATTTTGTGAAAAAGTGATGTTCTTGCTGTTACAGACATTTCTGTACTAACTCATCCAGTACATTAAAATCTAGGTTGTTTTAAACATTTAAAGTTATTCATAAGCACAAAGTTGATGCAAATACTGAATTTGGATTCATGTATGTTAATCCTGCTACTAATAATTTGGGATTGAAGTAAATCTTAAAGTACTCTGTGGGGTGTATGATATATAATAGCGACTTGGGCTGAATTGTGTTTGTGGAAACTTTTATGTTTAGTAGTACTCATACCTGAAAGGAAAACTTGGCCCATGGTTATCTTTTCTTAAATGGTGTTGTGTGGGAGCTACTTTTTCTCTCTCCTCCCCACTCTCCCTATTTCAGTCTGGGTTTTTTTATTTACACAGTTTAACTTTCTCCAGGAAATTAAATTATAAAGTTTCACATCACAGTTTGGGCTCACTTTCAGCTTTAGATAAGTTTGGAGAGAAGGAGAAAGGAGAGGAAAGGCAACAAAAAACCTTCAAATTGAGGTGGAAATGCAGCACTCCCTCTGTAAGTGGAACTGCTGTAGATGAACTGCCAGACTTACCTGCCTAAAGACAGAGAAATAGATTTAAGTGTTTGGGGAACTGGTAACAAAATCATTCTTTATTCAGCTCTCTGGCAGCAGTGGTAAAACCAGTGGGTATTTACTTCTTTGATCACTGAAACAAAATTCTTTGCTGTTCATTTAGCATTTTAAATACACGATTCATGAATAGACCTTTTCTGAAAAGTGCCCTAAACGAGAAAGATTGGCACTACTCTTGAAGTGTGTAAAAAAAAAAAATTATATCTTAAAAATTCTCCACAGGACTGTTAGGATCAACAGTTTGCACGTGTTCACTTGAGGGCAAAGCATAACTATAACATGCTAGTTTGTGGTGTGCTTTTTTTTGGTGAGGTATAAGATTACATCTAGGTACTCTGCATAATTATAGCAATGTTCTGAGCAGTCTGGCTGATGATACTCTCTATTTAACTCCCCGCTTTTCTCAGGTCTGAGCTGAGATACAGAACTTGCTTTGAGCTGAAACTTTGCATACGTGGTTTTAGTATAAGTACAGCTTCTCTTTCCTATGGAATAAGCTGTTTTGGAACAATTGAAGGGCTGCTTGAAGGCTGGGTATTTCAGTCCAGTTAGATCATGCTGCAGTTCTTGTTTGTTGTTTTAAAAACCACTTGTTAGATTGTTCAGGGTTGTTCTTGGATACTGCTAGAAATGTGTTTTCCTGCCAAATAAAAACTTAGCAATAATTACATTTGCTTCAGCTATATTAGAAATTGAGTTAGGATCATGCTGTATCACAGGGCTCTGGAACTGCAGCTAGTGCATTTTGGGCTACTTCATTTCACCTTTGATACAGCTCCTGGTTGACAGCTAACTTGGTTAATAACTCACCATCCAGATGGAGATGCTCCAAGACATTATTCCTCCTGGGGTGACGAGTCTGTGTGTCTGTGCCTGCAGGATAAGCTGCATGAAGGAACCTTCTGTCTGTGGAGTTTTAGCCCACGGGCTGGGTACAAAGGTTCAGGTGCTTGGAGGCTGCAGGGCTTATACTTGGGCTTTGCAGAAGTGAGGTCTGGGCTCACAGGTGGGCTGCACTGAGCCCTGGCAATACTGGCTCTAGCAAGTCCTTGTCATTTGACATGTCTTACAGTTGTAAACTTGGGTTATCCACAGCTCTTGTGCCAGCACATGCTTGTGCCAATCATGTGCTCTAGTCCTGCTTTAGCTGCTGCACTTGAGCTCAAGGCTGGTTCCCCCTGCAGATACAGGGCTGTCAAAGTCTGTGCATCCACTTAGACACTCATATGTATAATTAGGAGTTTCTTTTATCTCTGCCCATCTTTCCTGATTGCACAGGAATCCCTTCTCCCCGTGGATACTGTGCTGCTCTGAGCGTTGCTCACTGTTACTGCTGCAGGTTATAATGTCATTAATCCCTCCTGCTGCCTAATCCTTCAGTTAACATATGACTTAGTTTTCCTTTCCTTCTGTTTCATAGTAAAATTTTGGTGAACACAATGGCTGTGCAACTGGTTTGATAAGTGTTTGGTTTTCTTTTGGGGGTTTTTCTTCCTAATATTTCAGAACGACCACATCTCCTTGACCACGGATTGTGTGACAATGCCTTTGGGATTAACTGCCAGTGCACAGCTCTTAACAAATGAAACCTCGGAACAGTCAAAGTGTGTGAAATTAACTGTGCTTTTTTGTTTGCTCTCTGGTGTCATATGACTGAAAACTACCCTTTCTAAAGATTAAACACAGCAACACTTTTCTCCAATCCTTTGTGGCCTTGACATTAAAACCAGACAAAAACTAAACGTGTTATCTGCCACAGCCCTTGTACAACTAAATTCAGATCAGTGTAAAATAGGAATGGACTTTTTCCCCCCCTGCAGAAGCCTATGTAGAAGGGTGATTTATGCCTTAACCTGGTCTTTTATTTTCCCTTTTCAATCACATGTTGTTGCCTATAGACTTTGTGAAATAGCAATGTGGTTCTCTCCAGGACAATTCATTGGTTGTTAATTGCAAGTTTATTGGAATGTAATAAAGAAATAAGAGTCTTCTGGTCATATTAATACTTTTGGAGATGTTTTTAAAATTGGTTTCGCTATCATTTTATACCCTTATGCAAACAAATTTTGTGGGGAAAATTTTGTGTTTCACTTAAAGATGAACTTTTGGTGGCACTGTAGATCCCAAACTGAGAATGCCTACGTGTATGTTTGTCTTTAAGGCCATGGTAGGGGAGGAGTGTGTAGGTGCCATCGTCTGCAAGCTGGATATGCACAAAAAGATGTTCCGCAGAGGTTATATAGCCATGTTAGCAGTGGATTCCAAATACAGAAGAAAAGGAATTGGTAAGAAGAGCCTTTTTTGTTCTTTCTCGCTTAAATTCTGTTGTTGGGATAACTGTAGCTGTCATAAAGATTGAAGCTGAACTGAACTGGTGGTTTGTCTGTCATCCCCTCCTTACTCAACCACACGAGCTCCCCGGTGGCTTTTCTGATTTTGTTAAAATAACCTGAAGTGCCCTTTGAGGTTCACACCTGGGATATGATAAAGCTGAAAAGAAAGGCAGTCAGCAGCCCCTGACCTCTGCCTATTACCCCTGTCAAATCACACCAGTGGGAATTGCTTTGTGTTTTTACATGTGCCCTTATCACTGTATTTCCATGTTGTGTTCAGTCTCTTCTTTCCAGCGAGCTTATTCCCTGGCTTCTCCCTATGAATTATGCATATATTGCCTGTCGGGGAGAATGTATGGAGCTCATTACTGTATTAATAAGTGAAGAAAAAGAGCTGTGTATTGTTACTTGAATGATTGAAATGGAGATCTGTTCTGGTGGGAAGTTACATGGTAAAGAAATCACTCTTGGCAGGGAGTTTGCCCTCCCTCATTACTCAGTTTTGCCCTGATGAAGGGATTTTCATTCTGACATCAGTTATCCAAGTTGGCTTCATTAAAGATCTGTTCTTATGGAACTCAGTTTTTTTGTGCTGGTTATTGTGAAATTACATTTTGGAACATATTCTTAAATTAAAATGTACACGTCAGCTTTAAAGCCTAGAAATGTGTGCTTCACCACTCATTTACACTGAACAGCTCATACTTCTGGGATTAAGGACAGAAAATGACTTACAACTGGAAAATACAGTGATACATTGCAGAATGTACCAGTGTTTGCTCTCTTTAAAAAATAACCTCCAAGAAACTTGCATTGTATGTATTATCATGACTATTGAAGCATGTGCAGGGTTTTTTTTCTCTCCAGTCCCTTTCAAAAGCCATTGTTGGTTTCTGTAGTGGAGCAGAGGGGAAGGGATCCTGAGAAATCACTGTGTCTCCTTTCCTTTTAGCTGAGTCATGAAGGAGTCTGCCATAATTTAATTGCAGGTGCTTGGATTCATAAGTAAATAAGAACTAATGCTGTTATTGCAAAGATCTCTGCAAGACTTTTCCTTGGCTTTAGTCAGTTGGCTATGTTAGAATTATATAAATAGAATTTATCTTTAAAGCCTTGCTTACTTTGGCATTATGTATGTTGACTTTTTCCTACATTTGCCACCTTGCTGTTTCTCAAAGTGTGCTGTTAATGTGAAGATCTGCTTTCAATGTAGTACAGTTTTATCATACATTCCATGAAAATCTTAATTGATTGAAGTTTTGAGAACATTTTAAAGCATTCTCTAGATTCCTTGGGGTTTTTTTCCTTTTCCTTAGCCTTCTTATGGAAGTGAGATTTATGCAATTTCATTGAACAGCAGTTTTTACCACTAATTACTTTGAAATCAACTTTCAATTTCACCCCAATTCTACAGACAGGTAGGGATTTTAAAATTGTCAAACTGTTGTGAAATAGATGAAAAATAATGATAAAAAAATTAAAGCTTGACTGAGGGGAAGGGATGGGCTTCAACAATGTTATTAGATACTAGAAAATCCAAAGGGGAGTGTGCCACAAGAAAAGTGGTTTCATAAGTTCTGTTACTAATAGAAGTATTTGTTTTAGTAAGAGGAAATTCCCTTGGAAGATGAATGTCCTTCGAGTACATGCCAGCAGATTTTGACTTTAAATGCAACAAAAAGGAATGAATCACATCTTGGAAGGCTATATATAACCCTGTGTTAAGCTTAGCAGCCTGTTTCTAATATCCTTGTGTTAGAAGAATCTTGCACTTAAGCTGAGTCTCTGGGTAACCTCAAGGATTATTTTAATGTTCAGACTTGAGGCTGCAGCTTGACTGCAACTTCTTGGGTGTTTATTTCTTTCCTCCCTGCCTTGCCCAGGTGTCATGTCATGTAGGTAGCACACATTAGTCATATATAAACTAGTTTTGTGGGTTTTTTTTTGCACTGCAACTCTGACACTGTGATCTGTATTTCAGGTACAAACTTGGTTAAGAAAGCTATTTATGCTATGGTTGAAGGAGATTGTGATGAGGTAAGATTTTCTAATCCAAAACTTTCATAATGTAAATTGCATTCTCCCCTATGTGGATTGGTTTCACAGGTTTTGCTTCTAAAGGAGGTGGGAGATGGGTTGGTAAGAAGTTCTTTATAATAAAAGGAAAAATAAATGGCACAACTAGGAGATGGGTTTTGTAAATTTATCATAAGCACTGGAAGTCAGTGTTTGGGAAGCTGCCTCAACCTTCCCTCCCAGGCACATTTTCCTCCAGGAGCTCCAGTTTAAGGAGCTGCTGAGCAGTGCACCATGGTGCTGTGTATTATCCTGCTGTGCCTCCCGGAGCACAAGGAGCTCCTGGAACTGTGTGCTGGAGTGCTGCAGTGTGGTGTTATCCCATCAGGCTCTTCTGACACTGCACAGCTCATTGTGTAGCACGGGCAGAGCTGCCGTGATCTAGCATGGCAACAAAAATTGGGAAGGAAAGTGACTGTCAGACTCTCCCTGGCCTAAATGTTATTAGTCTTTTACCACATTGCAGTCCCTATTCTTTTTCTATATTTTTTTAAAGCAACTATGTGTCCCTATGTGCCATGTTTAACTTGTGAGGAGCTCTGCCTGCATCCTTTCTCCTTGACCAGCTTATCTGTCCCTTTAACTCCCATCTCCTTGGCACAAAGCAGTTGTTAGCTTGTTCCTGATATGTGAGCACCGGGTCGTTTCAGTGTGGCAGAGTTAAGGATCCTTTGATCTCTCTGTTATCTTGTTTCAACTGCTCCCTCGATTGTCCCACTGCCCTGTGGAGAAGTTTCTCATGCAAAGCTGCAATTTGTGTCACAGGACTTCTGGCACATGCTCTGTTTGTTTTTCCACTTGTTGCCTCCTGCAGCATCCCTGCCTGTGTTCTGGCTTCATTCATTGAGAGATTTATTTTTCCCCTCAGATTCCTTCATGCCTTTACTTACTGGTCTGTTTTTCCCCCCCCCTCTAATTGATATTGCACTGGGGCAATACAATTCAACCTATAATTCTTTTAAGTTCTTTGTTTTTTTGCTTCTCTCATGGTGTGTAACATGCTTTGCTCTAATCTTTTTTACTACTTACTACATTGAACTAATCAAAAAAAACCTTGGTTTGTTTGTTTTCCCCATTGCTTTCCACTATGGTGTTGAGTTGATTTGCCATTGCTAGAATATTCAATATTAAAAAAAATTGCAAATAATGGAGGATTAGTGTCCATATCACAGCTGGAGAGCTGAGATGAAGAGAAGGGAAGTGAATTGCCCACTCTTGTTAGAGAGTCAGGAGTAGAAGTGGCTGCTTTTACTCAAGCTCTGAGTCGCTATAATTACTGTCTGATTTCTGATTGTGTGATTGCTGCTTCCCATGTTACCTTCATTTCTAATTTGGACTGATACACACAATGACCTCTGCTGTGTCTTTCTGGGCTTTTCCTACCACTGTAACATTAGTCCAAGAGCCCTTCTTGCTGTTTATCTTCGTAAAAATAAAATAAATGTGGTAAGTGTTGCCGGCTAGTCTGAAATAAATGTGGTAAGTGTTGCAGGTTAGTTGCAGTGAGGCCTCCTTAAGTCTTAGTCACAGCTTTTCATCTCTTGTGCTGTATAAATGCTTTGGAAGGGCAGAGGGCATTCCCAGATACTCTTTCTGTCCCTCTCTCTTTGGAGGCCCTACAATTCAAACTCCTTGAAATGGGTGCTGTAGGTGCAGGCATGGTTCAGTTCCAGTTGGGAATCTGTAACCCCCCTCTGTGGGATGATGATTTCAAACTCAGTGTGCCCTGCTTTTTGGGGGCTTCTGCATCAGCCAAGTCTTGTGAAGAACTTTAAATTTTGGAGTGTGGGGTGCAAGCAGAGCATTTTATTGATGTTCTACACCACCCACAGAGGGACATGACACTGATTTATTAATGGGTTTTTCCACATATAGGTTATCCACAGCCAAACAGCCACTGTTTGTATGGGATTTTTTGCTTTGCAACCAAGTGTAGGCTTCCTCCACATACAGATGGGGCAAAATAATGATGTCAGTCACTTGTGCCCCATGAGTTTTCAGTCATGACCAGAATCTGAAAAACCCCACAAGCCACCCACTAAAAGTTCTGTGCAGCTCTTACCCTCACCAGTTTTTACAACAATTGTCAGGAGATAGTTTCTGGTTAATTGATGCTTAAAGCTGATCAAACATGAAGTAGTGCATCATAGTAATTGGTTCTGCATGAGATGTGTAAACAGTTTAATCATCCCTGCTGCTCTTAAGGTGTTTTCTTACATCTCTTAATAAAATCAGAAGCATGATGAAAATAAAAAGATGCTGCTACTTGAGATAAGATGAACTGCAACTCTAAATAAAAAAGCTATTTTCTGAAACCTGCTTGGAATAGGATTAAAAGCATAAATATGCAGCTGTGGGTGTCATGAAAAAATTCCAAAGGCTGCTTGAAAACTCTTCCCTTCAACCTAATTATGGAATAGATGCAGTAAATAGACTTAGTTTTAGTAACTTATGGTGTAGAATCTGATAAGTGCTTCATTCAGTGTGTTACTCTTCAAAGTAACAGATTGGACTTTTGAGGAGTCAACGCTGAGTCTTGAAAAATAAAGAATTTCTACAGCACCATAGTTGACCATCCTGACAAACCACTACTGATGTGTGGCATTTCAACTATTTTAATGATTAAGGATGTTTGGTTTTTTATTGGGAATAAACTAAGCCAGGCCTATGGAACAAGTGATTTCCAGTGTGAGTTCCTGTGGTCAGCCCCTGCCTAAGAGGGATTTGGGCTGGATTCCATCCCTCAAAGCTGAGGCAATATCCTTCCACAGGGGTGGTTTCTCTGAGCGAGCTGTGGGGTGAGGAGAAGGGAAGAGGTGAATTGGCTGGAATGGAATCCATGTGGAAGGGGAGGAGCTGCCCATGGAGCTGCCCCTGGCCTACATTGGAATAGAAACCGGGGAAGTGATCTGAGAGTGGGGGTGGGTGAGTGAACTAGAAATAACCTTCAAGCCTGGAGAAAGTACAGCCTGCTTGGAGCTGGAGTGTCTGGATATAACATTTCAAAACTTGGGGATCTTTGATTTTTATTTTGTTTTCACCTTTGTGACTTTCTCAGGCATTTGATGTTAATGAGTTCTGATATTTGGGGTAGTGAACTCTTAAGGCCCTGTGTTCCAATAGGTCACAGTGATTTAGGATAACTACAGGCTGGTTGCATAGGAAAGGTGAACTATGGAAATAAATCAGGTGAAGGTGAATAGTTTTGCTCCCCACTCCGAAGTTTTGAAACAATTTTTCTTCCAGTTTAAAAAAGAAAAGCATTGCTAACTGCAGCAAGGTGGTGTCTGCCTGCTTTTTGTACATTTGCTTAGTTTTTACCGACAAGCAATTTTCCCAAATTCTACTGCTGAAAATCTTCCTGTTTTACATTCCTTAATACAATTAGAAAGGAGGAGTTGTTCATTCATATGGTGGTTTTCCACCTCTAACAAATGACTGAATAATCTACATACAATTCATTCACTTCATGTTACTGAAATAATGTACCATGCAACTTGTAACTAATCAAACTAAGACTCTGTGGGACTCCTAAAAGGTTTTTTTTAAGCAAAATGTAGAACATGAAAAGGGATTGTGAATTCCTATTGAAACTTCAGGTTGATTTAAAGTGAGGTTTTTTGACCACGCCCTTGACATATTGACACTGCTGTAATTTTAATTCAGTAGCACACTAATAAAAATTAAATATGTATTTTTACAGAATAGGTTTTGAAATCCTTACATTATTAATATTTTAGTTTTGCCTTAATCTCTAAATCATCTTAAGTATGAAGTGTTATATTTTGGGTACTGCTTTTCTATAGAAATGAGGCAGTCAAATTGATCAAGGATGCTGGACAAGCCCCCGTAACTTGAGTTTGATGATGTGTCAGAATTAAAAGTAAGAACAGTGAGTGCTGGGAGCACTTTCTTCATTTGCTTATTTGCTTTGGCTCTGTCCTTTCCATGACTTGGTTTTTAAAGTTGAGTTCATTCAGAGGTAGAATTGCAGAAGCAAGAAAGCTCCACCACTCCATTTATTTTCAGTTTAGGAATAGATTAAAGGTATGAAAATGTAGTAACAAGAAACATTGCACTCCACTCTCAGTTAAAATTAGAGTTGAGCTAAAAGGTTAGGCTTACAAAATTTAAGATAAAGGAGGAAGTAACAACCTTCAGAAAGTTGCCACTGGAGCAGAAAATACTGTTAAATCCAATCCTTTGCTGCTCTCCAGGGGGTATGTGATTGTTTTATCAGAGGATATAACAAGCATGTGTGTACAAGAATAGCAGAAATAAATGTAATGATTGAAAGTTTGGAGCTTGATTGAAAATCTCACACAGGAAGAGGTGCTTTCTTCACCAAAGAAAGCTAATTAAGTTTGAATAAAATATGCCTGTGTTTCCTTGTTAGGTAATAGGAACCTGTCTTTAGCTGCAGTACATTGGGATCAGGGAATTACATTTCATTGTGCTGAGGCTTCCTTAGAAATACCAGAGCAAATCTCCTGCCTTTGCTTTCAGGATGAGCATTCACTCAGGTAGTGGGATTCCAACAAACCTGTATTTCAACATTGAACCACTCCCTTCAGCTCAATCACCTGCAGTGTTGGAAGGGTTTTAGCATTGCAAGGTGTTGGAGCTTGCAGTTGAGTAGAGACTGGTTAAATCACTATGCCAGGGTGCTAAACTTTTGAGAATGAATGCCATTTGTAGCCAAGAATTCAAATAATCTACTGCACAGTGCATTGGTCACATTTCCTCTCTGGCATTAATATTTCGTTTTTAATTTGAATTCAGGAGTTGTACAATGTGTAGAAAATAGCACTCTCCAGGAAAATTATTGTGCTTCCATTATTAGTTCTAAATGAATAGTTAGCCATTTTAATGGGTGAGGATGTTAAGAGGGCACCAAGTCACAAGACTTGTAGTGTTCTGTGAAGTGCCAGCTACAGAAATTCAATCTTTGATTCCTGCCACAAGACTAAGAATTGAATCAGGTTGTCTTAAGTGTACGGCTCTGCCCTGCTGTAATTTAAGAACTCTGATGATTAATATTTTAATGTGTGACTCTTAGTTCCTTTTTGTAAAACGAGCTACTACCAAGTCTTACATTGTTCCTTGGGTTGTTTATTGTTCTTTCAACATCCTTACACTGAGAAGCGCAGGTGGAATTAGCCACTGGAATGTGGTCGGGGTGGCTTGAAACTTGAGTCAAATATATACATTAAATGGATTTTCAAATCTCACTGAAGGTGAACAGTCTAAGCACTGCCTGCCTCCCTCTTTCACACTGGCTTAGCCACTCCTCAGGCTGCAGGAAACAAACCCCACAGAGAGAAAAAGGGAAGGTTTTCTGCCAAGTGGCTTTGGAAGTAGCTCAGCAACCAGCCTGGTGAGGGGGAATGGCAGTGTGTGCCTGGAAGCAGTGGGGCCACAGAGGCCAGAAAGCAGATTCACTTAAACTGCTCTACAAATCCAGGCTGAAATTTTAGTCCTGTGTTCGCACTCTATGCTCTTTCAGCAGTGACCATTGGCTCCTGTTCAGTGTGTGAACGTTCACTCTCAGAGGGGTGTGTGGAGTCTGCTCAGCTCAGTGGTTCAGCCTGTGTTCTTGAGCAACCAGGACCTGTCCTTGGGAGCAGAACCCTTAAACATATGAGTTGGACAGCAGTAAAGAGGCAGAACACGTTTTTCTTATGTGGAGTGAGTGTAGGGATGGCCAGTTGTGCCAGAGCTCTGTCCAGTGAAGGTGGAGAAAAGAGGAAGGAACAATTCAAAGGGACATGCTTGAGTTTAGTAATGAATGTCTCGTTAGTGCCAGGGTAGTTTTCTGCCTGCATTTGAGACTTGTGGGACAGTTTCAGGTCTTTGCTTAATTTGGACCATGCTTACACTTGGATTTGGTGTGAGTTATTACTGACAGGTGTTCCTGCATTGGGATCTTACCAACCCAGAGGGGAAAAAAGATGGGAAAAGCTGCACTTTCTTCCTGATGTGCACTCTGATTTGAGTTTGGGGTGTTGGTCCACAGGCTGGATGGGGCCCTGAGCAACCTGGTCTAGTGAAAGGTGCCCTTGCCCATGGCAGGGGGTTGGAATGAGATGAGCTTGAAGGTCCCTTCAAACCCAAACCACTCTGTGATGCTTGTGTTGAGAGCAAATCCTCACTGCAAACATTGGATTTGGCAGCTGGTATCAATCTGAAGCTTTTGTCTGGGTCTAAATCTAATGAATTAGAAGTCAAAGATATTAATTAAACAAATCCTCATGTGCCAAGTTCTTGTGACATGCAACAGTTCAGTTGCTCATTCAAAGAATGTTTTGGACCCTAACCTGTTTGGAGCATGGATTTTAGGTGGGGTTTCCTTGGAAGGGGAATGTTGGGATATGGGACTTGTTTGGGGTTTGTTTGTTGATGTGTTTTTTTTATCCTAGTTATGAGATGATGAGTTGAAATACAATTTACAGCCAGGAACTAAAATCTTGACATGTTGTTTACAATTACAGCTGTTGATTAACTGCTGGGTTTTTTTAAAATATGGGAATGGATGCTTAATGTGGAAATGGATGCTTAATGTGGAAATGGATGTTTAATGTAGAAATATTACTTCATTAAGTAAGGATATAAGAAGGAATTAATTCCACTCGTTGCTAATAAATGTACCTTCAAATGAAACCTTTGAAATGAGTTCAGCAATCACATATTTGCATTTCTTTACTAAACTAACACGATGCGCTTTTTCTCTCTTCTTTATTTTTTTCTTTTATTCTTTTCCCCCTTCAAGGTTGTATTGGAAACAGAAATCACAAATAAGTCTGCTTTGAAACTTTATGAAAACCTTGGTTTTGTGCGAGACAAGAGGCTGTTCAGATACTATTTAAACGGAGTTGATGCACTGCGTCTGAAACTATGGCTGCGTTAGGAGAGCCCATCCCACGGAGCGAGCGCCGGCCCGGCAGCGCAGAGTCGGCCTTTGCATGCATTGCAATTTGTCCCAAATTGCTTTGCAGGTGGACTTAGTGATTCCCATGCAGCTCTTAAAAACCTGTCAGTGTCCCATTGAGTGTCGCACATAATTCGTTGCACTTTGGCATGGCGCGTTTGTTCCCGAATTAAAGCCGGTTGTTTGCGACTCCCGAGTCCTTTTGGTACCAGCGAGATGGGCCCGGTCGATAGCCAAGATTTGATGTTTCATTCATTTGCAAGTCTGCTGACTGTCTGACATCCACAGAACCTGTGTGGGAACGCCACTTTTGGTTCCAGAAAATTCAAAAAAACAGCAACAGCAACAAAAAAGCCAATGTAGATTGTAAAATTCTCTAAGTATACTAACATTTCATACGAAAATTGCCATAGTTTTCTGGGGAAGAAGAAGAAGAGGGCGAAAAAAAGAAACAACAAAAAAAAAAGGCTTCAATTTTAGGTTTTATTTTTCACTATTGAATTTTTTCCATTCTTAAATATTGGTACCTCAGTGATTAGTGAATGAAAAAATGTATTGTAGGGTGGGGTGTGTGTTACAACGAGTAACAGTAACCATTAAATTGCGTCTGCCAGTGCCTGTATAGATAAGTATATTTGTCTTCACCTCTGAGTTTGGAGTGCATGCTTTTATTCTTTTACTTTCTTCAATTGTCTTTGCAAGGAAAAAAAAAAATCTGCTTTTATTTAAATTCTGGATTTGATAATAAATTATTTCAGATTTTTATAATTTGGATACTTCTCCCAAACGAGGGTTTGGAAGGCCCTTCTTATAGCAAGAAATGTAAGCTATTTTGAAAACCTTGAGTAGCTGCTAAAAGAGAACCTGATGGCACCAGTGAGTCTCTGCTGCGTTTGGATGCACTTTTTTCATTAAAAGAGTGAGGGACTTTTAAAAGAAGATATAGAAAATTAATGTAAATTGGTATGATTTTTATTTAATCGAAATTATTGCTAGAAGCTCTGAAAAACAGCTATTTTAAGATAGTCGGAACAATTTTTCCTTTTCTTTTTTTTTCAGATTCAGATTGCTTTGCTTCAGTGTTCTAAAATGCTTCAATCTTTGGTTCTTGGTCTTGGAAATAAATTTCGAGGTGTATTGTATGCATTTTTAGCTGCTCTCATTTTCTCTAAACTTCCATGAGCTAAATTACTGAGGGATTTTCTCCCCTCCAAAATCAAAGCAGCGGGGAAGGAATTCTGTCTCCCTTTCTCTCTTTCTCGCCTTTGCTCTTGCTCTGTTTTTCTCTATTTTTTCTTCCTCTCCTTAATTGGGCTTATAAGTTTTATAATCCCCATCCTTTTTTTTTTGAGTAATTGGTGTCAAGGCTTTCTTGTTCAGTGTGATTCCACAGCCCAAGTTCTACGAATCAGTTGGGTTGGGTTTTGGTTTGGGTTGTTTGGGTTTTTTTCCATTTTCAAAATAAAAACCCCAAGGTATTAGTTGACTTGTGGAAGCCCCTCTGTAATCACAGATATCACAGGATATTCTGAGTTGGAAGGGACCCACAAGGATCATCAATTCCAGCTCTTAAGTGCATGGCCCCTACAGGAATGGGAAGGATGAACTCTCAGTGAATCTTCTGAAGTCGAGCGAACTCTTCAGATTTGCCTTACTACTCTTTTTGTTTTGTTTTTATCTTTAGGGTTTGGTTTGAGTCATGGGGTTGGTTTATTTTTTTTCCTTTTTTTTGTTTTGTTTTTGATAATTACTGTACACTTAAAAAAACAAAACCAACAAAACCCCTACCTCCAGTAACATTTGGAAAAAGAGCCCTGTGCAGGAAAACTGGATTTAAAGCAAAGCCGCCTTTTGCACAGACCAATCGCACATGGTGATGGACGTTTCTTACCATGTACAAATCATGAGTTGTATTTGAAAATAAAGATTTTTAATGGAAATTGGCCCTTCTGAGTTTTCTGCTTGTAGACACCATCTGTGCTTTCGAGGGGGCTTGTTCCCCTCAGTAAAGAAAACTCATCTTTGAGAGGGTGCCCAAGGGAGTCTCTCGCTCCCAGGACATGTCAACATAAAGCCTGTGTGTTGCCACTACTGCCTTGAGACATGATAAAACCTTTTGTTATCCCCACCCCCGAGGTCTGCCAGTTTTTCTGGGTGGCTTTTCAGCAGTTTTCATTATTGTTGCAACTTAAATGTTGGTGAGGAATCAGTTGAGTCAGGTTTCTCCCAGCTGTGGTCCAGGACGTAGCAACTGCTCTGGGTGACTCGAGCTGAGGAGACACATCAGGGAGGTTTCATCCCTTGGAAACAGCTGTTGGACTTGTATCACAAATTCCAAACTGGGCTGTCTTGTGTATCTGCTGATGTTTAAATCTGAAAAGCCAGCCAGGCAGGTTTTCTATTGGTTAATATTTAAGCCGTGGGTGTCTTCACATTCAAAAGCCGGCTTAGAAGTGAAATGAAATCACCTCTCGCTGCCAAAAACATCCTTCTGAGCAAACTTCAAATACAGTTCTGGTTGTTTATTGTAAGAAGTAGCTGTTGCCGTGCATATTTTGAAAAGACTGCACAAAAGAGATGCAAGTCCCCCTTTTTTTTTTTACTTTCCAAGGGGCACGTGGCCTGAAAGGTTCTGCCATCGCTGCCGTGTCACACACAGTTCACCACGAGGACGCTGGAGCTGCATGTCTTGGGTCCTACTAAACAGACTCATTCTCTGTGTTGCTTGGGATTGGGATATCAAGGGGCAAGTCCTGAATTTGCAAATAGCTTTCCAAAAGGAATCTAGCAAGGAAAAGTTGGTTATTCCTCCTGTCTGTTGCTAAAACACAGTCCTCTCCCCCCCTCGCCTTTTGCATTGACAAATCTAACTAAGGAGTTAATTGCTTTTCTATTTAAATTTGCCCAAATGTTGCTACTGGCTGACGTGTCGCTCTGGATGTTTGCATTCTGTTGGGGTTTTTAAGAAAGGATCAAGTTCATCACCTTCAAGGCATCACGGAATTGGCGTCACGTAGCACGTCACAAACTATTTTTCAGGGCACTGCAAGACTTTGCTACAACTCAGTGCTGTGTTGGAAAAAATTCAGGTCTTGTATAAACATTACAACCTATATTGGAGTTCAGGTACCAGGTGGGCATCTGAGAATAGCAAGTGTGTCTCCAAATACTGGACTGCTGTTTTGAGTGGATTATATTCTGTTCCTTTATCCTTTTTGATGAGAACAAAAACAGTGGGGTTATGAAATGTACAAGTTGTCTAAATACAATGCAGTCAAATAAATGGTTAAGTTGTTTATCTATTTCCTTTTGAATGGGAATGTTCCAGTGATTGTTTTGCTTTGTCTACAAAGTACAAATACACATTTGCTCGGGATCAGGCTGAAGCAACCTGGGCTAGTGGAAAGTGTCCCTGCCCATGGCAAAGGGTTGGAACAAGATCATCTTTAAGGTCCCTTCCAACCCAAATCCTTGCAGGATTCTATGATTAAGAAAGGTGGGAAAACTTTTACGAGAGAAAATTGTTTATCACTACTTGATTGAATCATTTCTGTGCCTGCATTGGGATCACCTTGAACATCATTTCACTGAACATCAGTGCCACAGCTGAACTAAAATAGGTCCTTTTTTCATGACCTTTAAGTCATGACTAACTCAGCAGCCCTGGACTCTCCTGGGAGGTAGGTAAGGAGTGGGGGTGCATTATTTCAGTTGCCATAACCAGGAGATGAGAACTCTCTCTCTTAAAAGCATAAAAAGGGAAGCTGTGCATTTTGAAAACCCTTTGTGCTCTATTCCCTCTACCATTATGTCTGGGCTCCTAAAATGTTCTGAGAATTTGCCAGCAAGGGTTGTGCCTGTCTGGCTGTGCAGGTGACAGAGCTGTAACCAACTTCTGCTTAGAGATTGCTGGTCATCTCTCAGGAGCTCCTGTTTATTTTCTGGTTCTTTACAGCTCCTTCAGTGCCTAAAGGGGCTTCAAGAGAGCTGGAGAGGGACTTTGGATGATGGCAGGAAGTGACAGGACAAGGGGGAATGGTTTCAAACTTGGCACAGGATGGGTTTAGATCAGCTGTTAGGAAGAAATTCTTCCCTGGGAGGGTGGGCAGGCCCTGGCACAGATTGCCTAGAGAAGCTGTGGCTGCCCCTGGATCCCCAGAAGTGTCCAAGGCCAGGTTGGATGGGGCTTGGAGCAACCTGGGCTAGTGGAAGGTGTCCCTGCCCACATCAGTGGGTTGAAACAAGATGATTTTTAAGGTCACTTTGAACCCAAACAATCCATGATTCTATTTTTCTAATCATGATTCTCCAGATGTTTAGCCCCTACAGGTGGCTGGAACTTGTAATCTCCAGGTGGGAGATACAGGTTTAAATTCCAATTCTGCATGGATCAGAACTTCCATCCAGGACACAAGAAATAATCCATCAATGAAAACAACCCAGAGAACAACAACAACAAAATGTCCAAAGTATTTTTTCAACTTTGTGATAGAAGTTTTCCCTGCTTTCTAAACCAGCTAGTACCTTCATTTGGGTTTTTTTCTTTAAAAACCAACCAAAAAAAAAGCAGGAAAAATCCTTTCTGCTGAAGTGAACACTTCCCTCTGGGTGCTGAAGGTTGGGAGGAGGTGATCAGAAGGAGGTTGTGGCTAAGGAGGGAGTATGTGGGTTCAGTAGTAACTGGTTCCTACTCTGTAACAAGGTACCACCTGCTGCTGCCCCTCTTTGTACAACACCAGTAGAGATGAAGGAAAAAGCCTGAGCAGCTTTGCTAAGGTAAGGAAGATTTATGCAAAGCTGAAATTATTACTGGGATATAATTCATAGAATATTCTGAGTTGGAAGGAACTCAAAAGCATCATCGAAGTCCAACTCCTGGACAAATTTTGTTTTATAATATATTAATTCTATATGATTGGCCATGCAACCCCCTCCTAGAGAGTACTCTGCTAATCCATGCTCTCTCCACGTGAACACACTCCTTTCCACGAGCAATTTAGAGCAGACAACTAATTGAACGCTCTCGTGTTGCCACGGCTCCCTCCCGAGGGATGGGAAAGGCTCTCAGTCTAAATCAAAATTAGTCTTTAATATTGGCAAGAGCAAACAAATGAACCCTCAGAGTTTGATGCATTTGATGAGAGGGCTTGATTTGTGTCACTTCTGAATTGCTCTGAGTGTGCTCCAACCTCCTTGACTGGGAGCAGAAGGATTTGCTTGAGGAGCTTGTTATACTGAGAAGAAAACCAGCTGCTCATCAGCCAAATTGAGGATGTCCTGCTCTCTCCTCTCCCTTCTTCCTTCCTGTCTGGGGCTCCTGTAGCTTTCCAGGAAAAGAATGGCACTTTCAGGTTCAGCCCTGCTGAAGGGCTTGCGCCACCTGGTCAGTGACACAATTCACCAGAAAATGGGATTTATTTTCTTCCCCCCATTTTCTAACATGGGTGACTCAACCCAAGACCTTCTCAGGTGTCTGGAGGTCCAAAGTCTCTCCCGTGGCTGGAACAGAGCTGCATTTTTAACAGCAATAAACTGAGCTTCTTGGGGATGAGTGAGCTGAGCTGTCTGAAAATGTAAACAGCCTCAAAAAGTGAATAAATTGGGAAGTGGTTCAAGCCACAAATGGCAGTCAGAGTCGTTTTCTGCAAATAGAGATTTTTATCTCTCTGTCTGAGAGTGGCATTCGAAGAATTGCTCTCTTAGGGCTGGAAAAGAAGTTCTTACAGGAAACAGGCCCGGGGATGATTAAAAAGGGAAAGTGCTCTCCTTGGGGATTGTTTTTGTTGTTTTATTGAAGGGAAAATCAGACAGCTGGGCTGTCCCTGAACCAGCAATTGCTGCAGTGGTTTCATTTCTAACCTGATGAGTGGAATATGTAGAAGGCATTTCCAGAGGTGCTGCCTTGCACTGGGCAGTGGCAGGAGCTGCTCTGGGATCCCAGCACTCTCAGTCCTCTCTGCTCTCTTAAAATAGGCCAAAAATGCATCTATTGAAATATCAAACTGTGATGTTTTGGCTCTGTCCATGGGGAAATAGCTTTTCTATCTCTTTACCAGGAATCCTGCAGGGGTGTTTTTGCAGTATACTGTGTGTTCTTGGAAGGTCCTTCGGAAGAAGTGCCCTCAGAGAACTTTTCCAGCCTCAAAATCTCAGGAACATTTGGAGACCTACAGAAAGAGCCCTTTTTCTCTCGCAGATCTGGGAGCAGCTTCTCCCATTTTTTTTTTCTCACCGGCTAAAGAGCTTAGTAAACACTTCCAAGCGTGGAAATAAAAATCAAAGATCTGGAAAAACAGATCTAAAATATCTTTTTAATGATCTTTTGCCAGCTTCATCCCTCTCCCACCCCTGCTCGAGCTTGGCAAACTCTTAGTTTCAATCTGTTTTGACACTGAAAGAACGTTTTACTGTGGGTAAGTTTTCTTTGCTAAATAGTTTCCAGGGAGATTGAAATTTCTTTAAGTTGCAAATTTCTAATCCTCGGCATGCAGAGGCTTTCTGAGGTTTCTTTTGGTTGTGTCCAGGCCCAAAGCTACCTTCTGCCAGCATGCATCCGAAATCCAGCAGGATGGAGCTGCTTCTGGGGTATATTCCCTGTTGTCTGGTGGGGCTTTGGGAAGCTCTCCCTGGTGCTGAGCTGGAATAGATCCCTGCAGAGAGTGCACCCATCCCACCTCCTCCATGGGCAAGGAGCTTGGGACAGCTGGGCACTCACTGGGATGAAGCTGTAACTGGACAACTGGCTTGGGGCAGGGAGGGAAAAGGGAACACTGAGGCAGAAGAGCCTGGGTGTGCTGGAATACTTTGGATACAGAAGTTCTGGAAATCAGAACTGCTTCTTTAGGGGCAGGGGCTGCCATCATACCTTGGAGTCTTGTACAGATGGGACACTTGGAATACACTTTGGGTATTGTCCTCAGGAAACCCACAAGGAAAAAGTGATTACTGAACTGGAACTGGGAACAGCAGGCTTAAAACACCAGATCCTGTGGTGGGAGAAGGGCAGGAAGAAGGGCAAATCAAGGATTTGGTTTGGGAGTTACCATTTACCAGTGCTTGGTTATTGCAGGAGCCTCATCTGGTGGACTTGGGCCAAAGCAGTTTTTGCTGGGGACTTCATGCAGCCCCAGGAATTAATCCTTAAAGCTGGTCCTGACACAGGGTGGGGCCTCTGACTCCTGTGACTCAGCTGAGGCTCGAGGTTTAGACCTCCTCACTTGGCCAAACAGAAGCCAAATTTTTCTTTAAAATGAGGCTTTGAGAGAAGACTGGTGAACCACAGTAGGTTCCAGCTGACAAAACAGTCACAAGGCAAACCATCCTTCAGTGGTCACCCAAAATAGCAGCTCCATCAGAAGCTTCAGGCCAGGCTGCTCTCAAACCTTTCTGGACCAGGCAATAGCTTTGGCTGGCAGTTCCAACTCCCTGCTCCCATCACAGCCATCCTGGCTGTCACCCTGCCTTGGGATGCAGCTGCCCTTACCCAGCACGGAGAGCAGAAGGCCATGAAACTACAACCACGGCCACATCCCCGTGTATTTTGGCCCTTTCCCACATTTCTTCCTGTTTTCCAGCCAGAGATTTCCCCGATTTTCCTGCAGAACAGAGCAGTGGAGGAGGTGTTAAAGCAGGGATGGGGGATAGGGTTGGCATTGGTTTGGCTGGAAACATGTGGATGCAGAACTGGGGGATTCAAACTTCTCCTGGTCTCATCTCCCAGGGAACAAGTGACAGGACAAGAGGAAGCAGCCAGGGGAGCTTCAGATTGGATATTAAGGAAAATTTCTTCCTCAAAAGGGCTGTCCAGCTGTGGCACAGCTGCCCAGGACAATGGTGGAGTCCCCATCCCTGGAGGGATTGATAAGCCATGGGGATGTGGCACTTGGGGACATGGGTCAGTGGTGGCCTTGGCAGTGCTGGGGGAACAGCTGGACTTGATGATCTCAGGGGGCTTTTCCAACCTGAATGATTCTGTGATTTTCCACATCCTTGCTCTGAATTCATGGTGGTCACTCAAAAATCTCAGGACACAGAGCCCATACAAAGGATTTGTCTTTTCAAGGGAAATGTTTCCATTCAGACTAGCCAGGTTTGCTCCACGTTGCCACCTGGGCACCTTTCGAAGTCAAAATTTACCCCCGTTCAAGATTTCTCTCCTTCTGAAAGGCTCTGTAAAGCTCCCAGTGTGGCTGTGCCCCACACTGCTCTTTATCTAGTTCAACAAGTATTACCAGGCTGCTTTCTGAAGACCTGGAGTACCTGGGCCATGTCTGGGCTCTGCTGGGAGCCTGTTCCACCACTGCCTGGGTGATCCCACTCGTCTGTGCTGGGGGAATAATCTGCAGCAGCAGCTGCTGATAAGAGCTTTACATAGAAATGAGGCAGGAGAAGTTTGGGATACACAGGTCTAATCTCCCTGCTTGGGTTTTAATAGAAAATAAGGGGGAAAGCAGGTAGGCCAGGCTGTGCTGTGGTGGGTGAAGCAGCACCACGGGGCAGAGCATGGACAGTGAGGGCACAGAAGTCCCCTATTTTTATGTGCTTTACACACTTGGGTTAAACCAAACCTGGTGAAACAGATTCCTCCATGCCAGTAGGTGCCTCAGATGGGGTAACAACAGAGGTGTGGGGAAAAGGGACAAGGGATGGGCAGGGATTGGGAGGAGAAGGTGACAGGGATGGGAAATCAGAGGTGTGGAGCTGGTCGAGCTGTGTCCTGCATCTCCTGGGTGCACAGAGAGGGCACACCAGCTGCCTGGGAGGGGCATTTTGCAGATAACCTGGGAGTGCAAAACATGACAAAGTGCCTGTTTCCAGAGGGTTCAGGAGGGTCTGCACTGAAAGGGCAGCCCTTGATTTAACTGAGGGGCTGTGTGTGGCCAGCTTGAACAGGTTGAGAGGTGATGGCAGGGAGACTAAGCAAAAAAAATGAGACTGTTGGTGCAGAACAGGCCGCCAGACTCTGTGGAAAAACACAAAGAGAGTGAAAAAGCAGTGCTGGTGTGTGCCCTCCTCCGAGGAGATCGTGTCCCTCCACAAGGATACATATCTGGTGATGTATTTCTGAACCAGCCCCCAGAAAGGTTCAGCCAGTGGGAGAAAGGCTGGGAACAGAGGAAGGGAGCACCGTCCCTGGGTGTATTCCCATGGAGTGGCTTCCAGCTCGGTTATAAAATAACCCAGATTAACCCCTGCTCTCGTGTCCTCCTCCTCCAGGAGCAAAATCACCTGCCCTTCAGCCTCTGGGTTTCCAGCCCCCTCTAATTAACTTTTTCTTCCTCCAGCGTGATGTGACAGTGAGGAACCTCCCAGAGGAGCAGGAAGGCAGAGGGACTTCTCAAGAAGTTGCTCCCAGGTTCTGTACCCACCACATCCCTGACTTACACGTGGCCAGACAAGGATCCTTCTCCTCCAGGTGTGCTCTGACCTGTTGCAGAGAGCTGAGCCTCCCCTGGGATGGTTTAAGCAGGCACATAAATGTTTTCATGTTTAAGAGCAGGGAATTAATCACACCTGCTAAATCCTTCTTGGTAAATAAGATTAAGCTTTACCAGGGAAACCTCAAATGATAAATCCTGATTTTCCATTTGAAAACTCCTTTGTTTCTTTCGAGTTAAGCCCTTTCTGTCCTAAGAATGTTTTTGGGGTTATTGCCCACTTCTGGCCAGTCACTGAGATTTGTGCAAGAACACTTTCTCCTGCAGGTGGGAGGTGTGGGCTGCATCCCTCTGAGCCACCTGTCTGCACTCCCAAAGCATCTCAAGGAGATGGAAGCTCAGGGATCCCTCAGAGCCTTCACAATGGCCACAGCCTTACCTGAAATACAGTGATCAAGTAGAGGCCTCTGAAGGGAATTTGAGCCCAGTTCCATGTGCTTCTCTGCAAAGAAAACATTATGGAGAGGAATCCATTGGCTGTAAATGACTGAGGGGCTACGACTTGTAAACCTTGAGCAAGTGTGTCCCTTCAGCAGAAGGTGCTGCAGGTTGGGAACCTGAGGCTGAACAGCCTCAGACAATGTGACTTCAGGGGATGGCAACAAAGCCCCTGTGGTTCTTTCAAACCAAGCTTTGCCCTCCCAGCACATTTAGCCCCAGATACCCATCTGGGAGCAAAGGCTGGGTTTCATGTTAGCAGGCTCTAATGGGGTGGGTAATGTGCTGCTTCTCCAGGTGTTGGGTTTCTGGCTGTCCTCTGAGACCAAGGACATCTCCTCAAGGTCAGGAGCTTCATGTGCTTTTATTTGGTCACTGAAGTAACACCTTCCTTCTCATGACAGCAGGAAAGTGCTGGTGCTTTCTGTGCTATGAAAAAAGCATCAGCAAAAAACCCGAGAGGATGCTGTTCGCATGTTTGGGGGCGGTTGCTTGCTTTGTTTTTCTGTCTGAGATCTTTCTTTGTCCTTTTTTTTTTTTTTAATTTTTTTTTAAACCATCATCTTCCTTGAGCCCTTTGAAATGTGCCAAGAGGATGATTAATTGCAGGAAGCATCCGGGCATGATTTGTGTGTTAATCAATGAAACCAGCACCGCCGGAATCCTGTTACACTTGGACATCAGAGCAGGCCATTAGGGAGGGATAGAAGGTGACAGCCACGGGCACAGGAGCTGGTGGCAGGGGCTGGAGGTGGCCCTGCAGGAGTGGAAGTCCCGAAGGGAGCAGGGTAAGGCTCGGCTTTAGACCTGACTCATCCTTGGGGTCCAACAGGAGGATCTGCTTATGGCTGGCAAACTCTGCCACTCAAAGGAAGTAACTTCAGGGAAAACATTGCCCTAAAAGCATTTCATTATTTTCCTCATGACTGAAGTCATCTGATTAGAAGTGCTTTGAGCCCGGTTTTATAACGCCCTCCTCCCCGATTTTGGGAAACTTTCATTGTAAAAGCTCCACAGTTTCAAAACAGCCCTTAATGAGCATCAACCCCTTGAACCCCAAAGGCAAAGGGTTGCAGGGGATCACAGAATAGTTGGGGTTGGAAGGGACCTTAAAGACCATCCAGTGCCACCCCTGCCATGGGCAGGGACACCTTCCACTAGCCCAGGTTTCTCCAACCTGGCCTTGGACACTCCCAGGGATGAAGCAGCCACAGCTCCTCTGGCAGTCTGTGCCAGGGTCTCACCACCCTCACAGCCAAGATTTTCTTCCCAATACCCCCTCTATCCCTGTCCTCTGTCAGTTTGAAGCCATTCCCCTTGTCCTGTCCCTCCATTCCTTGTCCCCAGTCCCTCTCCAGCTCTCCTGGAGCCCCTTTAGGCACTGGAAGGGGCTCTGAGGTCTTCCTGGAGCCTTCCCTTCTCCAGGTGACCCCCCCCCAGCTCTTCCAGCCTGGCTCCAGAGCAGAGGGGCTCCAGTCAGTTCAAGCCATACAAACAAGCAGAACAAATAGGAAGGGTTGGCAGGAGTTCTGTTCTCAGTACGGGGCCTGAGTCTGGACACAGCAGGGTTAAGAGCAATGTTTTCCTGGGCAGGTTTTGTCAGCACAGATTCACTCCCTGCTCCAGATCTCAGCCCCTCTCCAGTTCCTGGTGTGAGCACAAAGGCAGGTCTTATTGTGCTTAACTGGAACATCAGGTACAGAATCAAAGCACTTGAAGGCTGGGAAATGAAGAGGTGAGACCTCACATGTTTTAACTGTTTCCATTGTAACCACTTCCATGACTTTTCTTGCCAATAAACAGAAGCCCTTTCTGCAGCTGCCTAATTCCAACTCAGATATTTAGCACAGTTCTATGGATTTTTGTTGTTTTTACTCTTTTTTTAGTGCTTTGTAATTACTCTTTTCCTTCTTGCACAGATGAAGACTGGACTCCTGTAAATTAAACACCTCCATCAGAAAACTCATCAAGGCATCACATAAAAAGAGCAGAAATTTTGGCTAAGCTTCTCCTACATGCAGCTGAGTATTTGTGTTCCCATGGTAGGTGAAGATGCCTGGCACTGACTAGGTCGAGGTCCCTCAAGTCCCCTGTCCAGAAATGACATCTTTCTGTGTAAACAACAGTCTGAAAAGAGAGGAGATCAAATACTTGGTCCTGGAGCTCAAAACCTTTTGCTTCACTTGAAGGGAAGCTCTCTGTCACTGTCATGGGCCAACAGACCGCTGAGGTCCACCACCAATCCCTACAATCCAGGTGCTCCCACGAGGCCATAAGGCTCCTTCCTGCCCTTGCTCATCATTAGTGACCCCCCATCAACCAACACAAGCTGATGGATGTCTTCACCCAAGTCTCTGCTGTAGCCAGGGCTTTAAACAGGATGGAAGTTGGGAGGAGGGAACTGCTGGAACAGTGGCTCAGTGTCCCTGGCTTGGAGACAAACCTCAAAGAGGCTGAAGTGATTTATAGAATCACAGAATGTCTTGGACTGGAAGAGACCTTAAAAACAATCCAGTCCCATCCCCTGCTATGGGCAGGGCCACCTTCCACTAGCCCAGGTTGCTCCAAGCCCTGTCCAACCTGGCCTTGGACACTTCCAGGGATCCAGGGGCAGCCACAGCTTCTCTGGGCAACCTGTGCCAGGGCCTGCCCACCCTCCCAGGGAAGGATTTCTTCCTAATGTCTCATCTAAACATGCCCAAACTGACCATGGTGGCTTTCCCTCATCTCTAAGAGTTGTCTTCTTTCTTCTGTGCCTGAAGCCATCCCTGTATGTAAAGGAGGTTTTAGCCAGGAATGGGTTGGTCTCTTCTCCCAAGTGACAAGTGACAGGACAAGAGGAGCCAGCCTCAGGCTGTGCCACAGGAGGTTTAGATTCGATATTAGGAAAAAGCCCTTCACCCAAAGGGTCATCAAGCCCTGCCACATCTTCCCGGGGCAGGGTGGAGTCCCCATCCCTGGAGGCATTTAAAAGCCATGTAGATGTGACACTTGGGGACATGGATTAGTGGTGGCCTTGGCAGTGCTGGGGGAACTGTTGGACTTGATGATCTTGGAGGGCTTTTCCAACCTAAATGATTCTATGATTCTATGAATCCCCTTGTCCTTAGAACCTGTGCAAGGCTGGTTGCCTTCAAAGCGAATTTCTGAGCATTAACTCAGCTGCACAAGATCCCTGTGGGTCATTAATTAAGTACCATCTTCTTTTGAGAGATGGGAGGGAGGAGGAGAAGAATAAACAAGGGTAGAGGGACGTAACATGCCCAAAGGATGAGGGAAGTGGGTATCAAACCCAGAGCAGCAGCTCCTTATCCCTGGCATCAAAATGGGACAGACAGTTTGGTTTCACAGGTAATCTTTCAGCAAAGAAAAGTAAAAGGATTTAAGGTCTGCAGGCAAGTTTTAATCTATGAGGCTTTTTTTGTCACTTCCAGACCTCCTGCTTGCAACCCCAAGTGGATCTGGGGAGCCTTGGGAATGAGAAAATTCAAAATAAAAGTTGAAAGCAAAGCATGCTGCAAATAGCCCCTTAGAGATCTAAGGGGTTCTTGACTTTTTTCCCCTTTTTCCTGCTTTCTGCCACATTTTTGGGATTATTTTCTGTAACATCTCACCAGATCATTGTTACAAATTATCTTTACAAAAATAGTGGCAATAACTTGTTGTGGCTGAAAAGTGGGATCCCAATAAGTGAAAACCAGTGAAAAATTCCAACCCCAAACCCTGCTCTTAATCTTGGTGAGGTTTTGGTTCCTTTTCCTTTTCCTTTTCCTTTTCCTTTTCCTTTTCCTTTTCCTTTTCCTTTTCCTTTTCCTTTTCCTTTTCCTTTTCCTTTTCTCCTTTCCCATTTCCCCAATCCCCTTTCCCCCTTTTCCCTTTTCCCTTTTCCCTTTTCCCTTTTCCCTTTTCCCTTTTCCCTTTCCTTTTCCTTCCCTTCCCTTTTCTTGACAAATTCTTAGGGGAAAAAAGCACAATTTCTTAAATCTATTTTGCAAAAACCTCCAGACCCATTTCACATAAAGTTAATTTTGCTCAAAATAATATCTCCTCCTTTGAGCAGCCAAGTTTGGCTGCCGAACCGTGTCAGCACTGGCTGCTAATTCTCCGGATGACCTTAAAAAAGAGCTTTAAGTGTGTTATTTTATCACTCCCCATCACACCACAGCAGTGATGCTCCTCATGCAGAGCAACGGAGCAAAATGAAGCTTCAGTGGCTTTTTTTTTTCAAGAGGAACACTGGAAAAAAAAAACAAATCAGCTCCAGCGAGTCTCAAAGGGATCTTTGTGTGGCAAGAAGTTGTATTTTTAGGTCAGCCTGGCTAAACTGAAGGAGGGGGGTTGTGTGTTAAATAACTGCCTGGCTTTTAAGCTCAGACCTAAGTCCTGATCCATGCTGGTTGCCTTTGGATGATGATTGGAACTGGGATCAAGTGGCCACAAAGGACAGGCAGCTGGCTGGCCCTCAGTTTTCCTTGGGTGAAGGCAAAAGCCAGGCAGAGAATTTAGGGGGAGAGAAAGGGGAAAAAACAGAAGAACTTGGGCAACATAGAGGGGAGATAGAGGGAACCAAGGCTTTGTTTGCAAGCCAAATGCATGGTTTGTCCCATGCTCCTGTTCTCTGGAATGATGAAACGAGGTGCTCCAGGGCTGAGACAAAGAGGGAATTACAGCAAGGACCAACCGATCAAATATTGGAGCTGAGGGAATGGGTCTGTGCCAGGGGAGGTTTAGGCTGGATCTCAGGGAAAGGCTCTTCCCCCAGGGGGTGGTGGGCACTGAGCAGGCTCCCCAGGGCAGTGGGCACAGCCCCAAGGCTGCCAGAGCTCCATCCAGGAGGGTTTGAACAACACTTTCAGGGGTAGGGTGGAATTCTTGGAGTTTTACTGTGCAGGGCCAGGATTTGGACTCGACGATCCTTGTGGGTCTCCTCCAGCTCAGGACATTCAGTGATTCCATGAAATAGGTGATGCCCTCCTGTCAGTTTGCCAAGTGCCATATTTACCCCTGGTTTGATTTTCATGTCCCTCTCAGCCCATCCTGGATGCACCATCAGCCAGAGCCCAGGGCCTGTGGGAGCCTTCCCGCAGGAATCCACTGGGTGAGCCATTCCCAAACATGTCAGTAGGTGGCAAAAAGCTACAACCCTTGTGCTAAGCAAGAAATGAATATTTCTTTTCTGCTCCTGCAAGGACAGGAGGGCTCTGTGGGCAGTTCTGGCAGAGATGGATGGTGTTCTCTCTGGGACAGACACAGCAATGCTGGGAAGGAGGGACAGGAGCAGGAAAAGAGGCTCAGAGAGAAAGAGGAGCTGCCTCCCTCCTCTTAATCCATCAGGGCACCCTTTTGCCACCTCTTGACCTTGCCCAGGAATTATTTAAGGAAAGGTGGGAACAGAAAGAACACTGGAAAATAACATGTTTAGGGCTGTGCTATCACAGACCAGTCTGAGGATACCTGGGCAGACAAACAAAAACGTGCCATGCTTGGTATTTTCCAAGCTGCTGACAAGACTTTAATCCTCCTGTACAGCCTCAAACGGAGCTGCTCCAGTCGATGTGCTCGGTGCTTTTCGCTGCAGCTTTGGGTAAGCAGATTGAGGCAATGCCAGTGGCCTGTCCCACACCTTCCCGTGGCAGAGAAAGGGTTTAAGGAGGTTACTGGATACACCCCAGTGGCTGAGATGGTGGGGGTTTTTCTGCTTTTGAATGTGTGTGTGTGTTGGGGAAGGAGGGTGTTGAATGATGCTGAAGACTCGTGTTCCTGAGGGGGTCAAACACTCTGAGCACCAGGTGGGACAGAGCCCAGGAAGGTCAGAAAATCCCATTAATCCAGAGTCAATGAGATCCAGTTACAGAGTGGCTTTGTTCAGCTTTATTTACCTAACACCTCTCTTTATTAAGTGTAATTAAATCATTTTTTCTGCTCAGGAACAGTAGCAGAGATGTTACATCAGTCCTGGCTGCTTTTTTTTAAATACAGGGGCACGGTTCATTGGCATTTCCTCTCATAAACTGTACATTTAATTGCTAATGATTTGGCCAGGCTGGTGCTGACTTCAGGCTGAGCATTATCATTTTGATTTAATGTTTCAGAAGAACCAGTTCAGCTAATCCTGAGCTGGAGGAGCTTGGTTTGCTCTGGCTGTGTTTGCATCGACAAAACATCCTATAACCCTTTTCCTGGGAAGATAAACGTCCTTGTGGTCCCCTTTATTCTGGGCTGTGCCATTTGCCCAAACCCACATCATGAGCTGCATAAAATCTCCATTCTTTGCCATTTTGGTGGAAACTGATAATGTGAATTCTCTGTAGGTGCTCAGTTTGGGTTGAGCAACTTCTGCCTCAGCACAGCTCCTGTGTGGAGACACACCTAACCTGCAGGGTGGGTCCAACCTTGCCTAAAAGCCTTGGGTGGTGTGAGATAGCAACCAAACCACCTTTTTTAGCCAGCAGGCAACTCAGCCCATGCCAGGATAGATGGGGAAATGTCAATGCCTAGGTACATCCATCACTCCTCCTCCCATGCTCTCCTCTCTAGCAGCACAGTGACTGGTTTATATCACCATCACAGCCCTGAGGTGGCCAGAATTAGGTCAGACAAACCTCATTCTACTTTCTTGCTCTGAAACCTTCCCCCTTGTCTCTCCCTCTTTTGCCTACGTGTTCCTCTGCACCACCAAAATCAAACCCTGCACAGGTTTCCTCATCCTTATCCTTTAAAGCTGGGACTAAAGCTGGGTGTGCTCAGCCATGGGGAGTGGCAAGTTTGCTCCTCTCAGCCTTGAAATGGTGAGCAAATATCCAGCATTTGGGACTGGGAATTGTGCAGAGGAAAACACCTCTGTAAAGTCTTCCTTGCTGAATTGCAGAACACACGTCGTGTGAGGTTGGTTTGGGTTTGTTTTTTTTTATTCATCTTCTGCAATTCGTAGGCAACTCCAAGTTTCACCTTTAGTAACAAAGAAAACATTTTAATTTCCAGCACCTGGAAGGACGTTAGAAAACATGAGAAAGGGATGAGCTGCCACCTTCCTCTCCACAAGTTATGATGAATTAATACAATCAAGAACAGCACATTCAGAGGATTTTGGGCACCAGAAAGGTTTCACAGAATCACAGAACGTTTTGGACTGGAAGTGACCTCAAATACCCCCTTATCCTGCCCCCCAGCCATGGGCAGGGACACCTTCCACTAGCCCAGGATGCTCCAAACCCCGTCCAACCTGGCCTTGGACACTTCCAGGGATCCAGGGACAGCCACAGCTTCTCTGGGCAACCTGTGCCAGGGCCTGCCCACCCTCCCAGTGAGGAATTTTTTCCCAATATCCCACCTAACTCTGCCCTCTGGCAGTTTGAAGCCATTCCTCCTGGAACAAAGTGGGCTTGCTGATTTTATTGCCTGTCTAAGAGCAAACTTTGCACGCTGTAGGTTGATGAATTAATGCTCAGAGTCTCCTCTGTGCACAGGCTGGGATATGGATCGACTGGTCCACAGACACTTCTCCGTGGGCAGCGCTCTTCCCCAGGGCTGGCAACATGATTATTGGAAAACTAATCAGCTCTATCTGAGATAAATTGCATTTCCACCAATTATAGCTTAATTGTTGACAGATGGGAACACAGAAGGGAGATGTGTCACATCATTAAGAGAACAGGTGTATAGATAAGTGCCAGATTAATTGTTCCAGCCCATTAAATCATTGACCTTTTCAGCACATCCTCAACGTGGAATTCAAAGCTCTCACGATATTTGCAGCTCACACACGATGCCCGAGTTTATCAGCAAAGTTCTCAGGGCATTTTCAAAATACACAGACTCCAGACATGGGCTAATTAGCCATGAATAGTTCTTCTTTCTAGTTAAAATAATTCCTCCTCTTCCCCCTTCTGTGAGTGGGGGTTTGTTTTTCTTGGGTTTTCAGTGACATCCCTCCTGTTGTGTGGGCTTTCTCCAAAGAGCAGTTTTCCCCATGAAGTTTGTAGACATCCAGGGGTGTCCAAAGGAGATTAAATCATGACAGAGCAGCTCAGTGCTGTGCTGGAGGCTCCAGCTTTGATTTGGGGCTTTGGCTGGGATTTCCAGCTCCTCCTCTGCCTGGGATTTCCCATAAAGCCAAATACTGTTGAAACTGAGTCAGCCACGGGTGCCTCATTGCCTTAAATAAGTGTAAAAATGTGTCTCCTGCTCTTTTCCTGGCTATGTGAGCTGGGAAGCTGAGGGTGCAGAGCAGACACAGCTTTGTGGGAGGTAGTGCAGGTTTGAGACAGCAATGCAGGACAATCCTCATCTGTCCTGAGCTGTCCAAGCCCTGCTTGTCCTGGATAATTGAGAACTGACTCCAGATTTAGTTATTCTGGTTGTCCTGGCTTGAAAAATGAAAGGATAAGATTCCCATCTGGAAGTTACCTTGCTGGTATCAATACTTGTCACTCCTCAAGTCCCTGCCCTGCAGCATCGAGCTGATCTGAGGGTGTTTTACCCCCTGGTAGATCCACCAAGACCAAGAGGAAAGGGAGGGAAAGAAGCAGGAGACACGAGGAAGACTTAATGTCCCTTTGTCAGGTCTGCAACTTCAGATTAATGCTGGGAATCAAACATGTCTGTTCCCCAGGGCTGGTGGGGCAATCTCTCCCTCCCTTGTGTAGTTCCCTACATATCCAGTTGGTCACGTTAAAATAACTACATGATATTTAGCTGAAAGCTCATTTTATAAATGTGCTTGAAGGCCTTACTGTGTTCCACAAAGCTGGTGGCATTTATGGACCTACAGGGACAACCAGACAGGAGAGCTGGGTGAAATTCCCCCTCAGATAATAAATCATGTTATAAGGAAAACCAGACCATTTAATTAAAAACCCCACCATTTATGTGAGATGGAGACTGCAAGAACCTCTTTGATAGAACAGATACCTTTCAAATAACTATTTTTTCAATATGCTTGGGAATGTCAGACTGCAACAGGGCAGTTTGTTCAAATTCCTGGTGGGGGCTGTAGGAGGTTCCTCACCTTCACACACAGGGAAAAGAAATGAACCAAAGGCAGCTTTTTCAGGATGTCATA
This sequence comes from Campylorhamphus procurvoides, assembly GCA_013396655.1. Classification (NCBI taxonomy): domain Eukaryota; kingdom Metazoa; phylum Chordata; class Aves; order Passeriformes; family Dendrocolaptidae; genus Campylorhamphus; species Campylorhamphus procurvoides. The sequence goes on along the minus strand of WBMV01005837.1, from coordinate 219,220 downwards.
AAACTGGAGGTTAAGAGTGAAGAAAGCACATGTATTTCTGTGTCCAGGACAGAAGAGGAGAGGAAATTAAAGGGAAAAAAAAGGAATTTTAGAAATGCCAAAGTATTTATTTTAATGACTTCCTAAGTAAAACATTTTAGCTTGCTTTTTGTGGTTTAGAAAAGGGTAAAACTGACATAAACACAAAGATTGAGTAACCCAAAGGCAAGTGAAACATTTAATTTCAGCTGGAATTTAATAGTTAGAGTTAACCCAGAATTTTTTCCAGCTTCTGCCTAGATTCTTTTTTGCCATCCTCCTCCTCTCTCTACCCCCATTTCATTGTTGCCCCATCCAAAGCATTTCCCCTCAGATATTTTCATTCAGCCACACAACCCAGAGGGCCATTATTTGCTCCACATCAGCCACCTCCTGGTTTCCAGCTGTCCTTTCCACTGGTCCATGCTCCCAGAAATGCCACTTACAGCCAACACTGTGTCTCCACCCTCAGCCCATCCATCTGGGGTGGGTCCAGCCCCACCAGAGGTTTCTTCACCACATCCCTCTTGCCCCAAGACGTGCCACTAGAAATCCCTGTCAAAGAAGTCATCAAAGAGAGAAACTCTCTCTGTCTTGGTTCTCACAAGGGCAGGCCTGCGGTAAATCCTCTCTTCCCTTTCCCACTCCTCAGACTCCGTGCTGGAGGTGTCCCAGAACAGATCCCTCGTCCATGGCTCCTTGCAGAACCACAGGTCCACCTTCCCTTTCCTGTCTGGAGACAGTTCAGCTCCATGGTGCTGTCTGGAGGGTCCTCCACCCCGTGTGTTTCCTTGGGGAGAAAAAAAAAATCGAATATCATGTGTCGGCAGAGCTGCATTCTCAGTCCCCTGGAGTTTAGGTGGAAATGGCTATGGGCAGCTGGAGGCATGTAAAGAACATCCTGAGAGACCCCTGCAAGACCAGACCCCCTGCTCAGGGCTGGGCAGGGTGAGGTAGAATTCACTCAGGACTATATTTGGTGAGATTCCAGAGTCTGGCAAGAGACAACATGGCTTTATCCCCAAAGAGAAGAGAGTTGAGGGGAAGAAACACAAGGGCACAGGAAGGCAAGGAAAAGCACTGGAATGGACCCACGGGGATGGAGTCCAACTTCTGGCCCTCCCAAAAATCCCACCCTGTTCCTGATAGTGTTGTCCAAACACTCTTGGAGCTCTGGCAGCCTTGGGGCCGTGCCCACTGCCCTGGGGAGCCTGGTCAGTGCCCACCACCCTCTGGGGGAAGAACTTTTCCCTAATATCCAACTTAAACCTCTCTAAACCTCATGCAGTTTCCCTGGGGTCCTGTCTCTGGTTACAGAGAGCAGAGATGGTGCTACCCCTCTGCTTCTCCTTGTGAGGAAGATGTGGGCTGCCCCTTAGTCCTTCAGTAGGGGAAACAAGGCTGACTGTTCTCCCAAAATACAATCTCACAAGGACCCTGAAAATAACCAGTGAGCTCAAACCATCCAGGCTTCCCTTTTGCTGCAATGGAGTATCACAATTCCTTTCTCCAGAGCAGAAAACTCTGAGCTGTCCCCAACCTGAAGCAACAGACCAGCTCTTCTGAAGGCCACCCTTCTGGACCCCAGATGAAGGTTTGAGCTGACTGCCTGCACTATGTGCCCTGATATATTCTGCCAGGGCACCACACAGCTGTGTGCCCACCATGACCTCAGCTCCCAGCCCTGTGATGCCTCCAGGAATGGCACTGGGGCAGAGTGGGGCTGGGGCTTGGCTGCCACTCCCCACAATGACTCATGGCTCAAAGGAAAGTTGGCAGGGCATGTTTTAATCAGAAACTTCCTACCCTGCCAGAATGACCACTGTGATGTTGTCACAGACCACGTCTGCCTGTGCACACCCCGGGCTGGGCAGGAGGTGTCCCAGGCTGGGGAAGGGGGCAAGGGGCCAAACCCAATGTAAGAGTTGTTTTCCAGCTGTTTCCCAATATTTTTCCTCTGTATGTTCACTCATCCAGCATCCTGGGATGCTTTTTCCTGGTGGATGAGCTGCCTTTTTAAGGATGTTGGACCCCAGGGACACCCTCTGTTCTCACACTCAGTTTGTTGTGCAGGTGACCTGTGGGACAAGCTAAGACTGTCCTCTCTGTGGGAACCTGCTCCTGAGGCTCTGAGGATTTTGGGTTTGTGCCTCTATGCCTTGTCCATAATCCACATCCACTTGGGTCTGTTTGGATGCTGCCAGAGCCCTACAAGCTCCCTGAGCCATCCCAATGCTTTGCCCCACAAACACTTGTCCCAGCCTTCTCCCCCATCCCAGGCCTTTGAACCTGCATCTTGTCGCTGCAGGAGCTGGAGCAATGGCAGCATCTTCCATAGGGCAACTCCTTTGATGACATTTAAGAGACTGGTGATTTTACATCCCCTTGGAAAAATTATTCTACTTACCATGGTCTTCATAAAAGCGCTGATTGTGCTCAGCAGGGACGAGGTCTCGGCTTTCGGCGCTGCCGCCTCTCTGGAGAGTGTCAAGGACGTCCTTTGGGCTCGATTCCTTGATTTTTTGTTTATTGATTTTCGCCTCCCTGTGGAGATTTCGCTTCAGCTCTGCCTGGGTTTGCAAACGAGTCGTCAACACAAGCAGCAGAGGAGCGACCACATTTCAGCAGCTCAGCGTGGCACGGCATTAAGGGGTTGGCCCTGGCAAGAATTGCACAGTCGAGTAGTTTAACCCAAGCCAATGGCATCTGCCAAACTGGGCATGTGGCACAACATGACCAGGAGAGGCACATTTGGTTTCTCCAGGAGCCATGGCCAAATGAGGGCAAAGCATTGGAAAAATCACAGGTAATGACTCCAATCACAGGGGCCCTGGAGATGCTTCCCACCTCTCCTCTGCTTAAGACACTGGGAAAGTTTCATTTTACCTTCCCAGCCAGAGGCTTTAGGTCTCCTGGTCCTTGGGAGAGACAGCCCCATTCCCTTCCCAAATCCATCTTGGCATTACCTCTCGTCTCTTGCGGGTCAAGTCCAGCATCTGAAGCTTGTGCAAGTGCTGCCTCCTGCCAGGGAGGTGATTCAGGCTCTGCCCCCTCTTCTCCTGCACCTACAAGGTATTTCAGGATGTAAATAAATATACCTGCACCTTCTGAAAGGGAAAGGAAGAGCCACCAGCTCGCAAACACCTCAGGTTCTCCCAGATAAAGGATCGCTGTGTGTAGCCAGCTTGGAGAAATCTATCCCAGATTTCCACTGCACTTGCAGTTTATCTCAGAGCTCTGGGGCACGAGGGAAAAAAGCAACATTAAAACAATGTGTAAGGGCTTCTGCCCCTTGAGGTGTTGAGTTGGTTCTCCAAATAATCTCGTGATCCAAAGGGAAGAACCACTTTGGTATGTTTGGGGTTGTAGGGGGTGTTTACACTATGCAGCACTTGCAGCTTTAAAATCAGAGATTTATGGAGTTGTTAAGGTTGTAAAAGGCATGTAAGATAATTGAGTCCATTAGGGTGCCAAGCCCACTGATGTCCCCAAGTGCCACATCCACACATGACTTAAATTCCTGCAAGGATGATGACTCCATCACTGCCCTGGCCCTCCTGTTCCAGTGCTAGACAACCCTTTCTGTGAAGAAATTGTTCCTGATACCCAATCTAAACCTCTCTTGGCACAACTTGAGGCCATTTCCTCTCATCCTGACACTTCTTAACTGGAAGAAGAGCCTGACCCCCACCTAACTCCACACCCTCCTTTCAGGGAGTCATAGACAGCAAGAAGGTCTCTCCTCCCCACCAACTGCAAGTGATGGCTGTTCAAGTCACTCAGCCATTAAAAAATGGTGGTCCTTACACTTTTAACCTCAGAAATATTTAATATCCTGGCTCAGCAGGTCCACCTCATCCAGGGAACTGTCAAGCTGGAGATTCAGAATTGTTCCCCTTATTTTGGACCTTTCCACCCACACACAGGTGGGTCTGGGCTCAGCCAGGGACAGGAGCACCAACAGTGTAAAACACCAACTCCTGCCCTTTGGGGTGCTTGAACGGCAAGGAAAGGATCCTGCAGCAACAAAAAGCCAGGGCACGGGCACAAACTCCTGTGCTTACCTTTAGTTTTGGGCTTGCAGCCACTTCTCGGTGTCTCCAGGGCCTTGCAGGAACAACTGTTTGCAGAGGGACGGCGGGTTCAAGCCTCTGCAAGTCCGATATTCATAACAGTTAGCATTGCTCATTCCAACTAATCATGAAACCTGATATGAAACTACCCTGACACTTTTCCAGCTCTGATTCTGGCTGCTGGGGATACAGGAAGGAGTTTGGCATCTCAGGGAGATGAACATCTCCTTTGGTCCTTCAGGAGTGGACAAAACTGGGGAAATCTCTTGCATTGCAGTCAAAGCAGCAAACCCCTGTTTTGACATTAATTGTATCCCTGTAGGTGTTTCCCTTTGAGCCTCAACATCCCTGAAGGCTCCATCCAAGACTAGAGTGAAGAAAAACTGCAGCTCAGATTGTTCATGGCAAAGCTGGAGCATGGAGAGGGACCATAATTTAATCTGAAGTATCCTATTGGATCCTCCAAGGGCAGATCCCAGTTATTTGAGAGCCAGAGCATCATTCCCTCTGTCCAACCAGTCCTTTTCATGTTGGCCTAAGTAAGACCCTGCTCTGCAGAACTGTGCATGGCACATTAGGCCTTTCCTGGTGGGGGATGGAAGTGGGCAGAGACTTGCTGTACAGGCTGCTCTGAGCATGGATTTTTATCTCAAGGAGCCAAGATACTTCATTAAATCATGCCAGACTACAAGATGTTACAGGGTCATTTCATGTCTTGCCATTAATAGAATCATTAAGACTAGAAAATACCTCTCAGATCATCAAGTCCAATCATTAACCCAGCACTGCCAGGTCCATCACTAAACCATGTCCCCAAGTGCCACAACATTTTTTGAACACTTCCAAGGATGTTGATTCTTGCTGGTGTCCCCTTGTAGGATGGGAGGTCAGTTCCATAAAAATTAAGGGGAGCATAGTCCAGGACTTTGACAGTAAGACCTGACTTGCACTTTATTTGGGTCATCATTAACTCCTTGATTATGGTGACATGTCTCTGAGTGTCTGCTCTGAACTGCTGCCAAATCCTCAGCTGTAATTTTGAAGCATCCTCTAAATCCGTGAAAAACTCAGGAGAAGTCAGCAATGTCTTGTGAAGGGGGAACTCCCTGTCAGCCCTGAACTCCAAGTCCTAACATCCCTTGGCCCCAAAACCCCCACAAAACTGAACACGAAACTTAACAAATGGCACTAGATGGCAGCATGTGACACCACAAACTGCAGTGCGGGCTGTGCATCCCTCCTGGATGCCACCAAGGACCTGTCAGCGGGAGGTGGATGGAGGTAAAAACCCTCCCACATCCCTCTGCTCGTGTCCCTGCTGCTGGTGGGGAAGCCAAGCTCCAGGCTTTGGGATGAAGTTGTGTCCCTGGCTGGAAAATCGACTCTTTTCTTTAGTTTTCGTGAACCTCACAGGCTTTTTCTCTGGAAATACTCTCTGACTGAAATCCTCTAAAAGTCCTGGAAAAGGCCACGCCATTTGGCTCTGCTGCCTTTCAAACTATTCCCACAGGGAAAAGGGTTTTTGCTGGTGCTGTGCACACTCCCTAGGGGATTAACAGTGTCTTTGTCCTGCAACGAGTATTGACAGTGTTGTAATAACAGAAGTACAATCATGATGGAAACCAGACCAGTGACTAAACATTCCATAGTAGGAGATTCCTAAAGGGGGTTGTGATTCCACGTGATGGCTCTCAGGGTGTACCTGGGCTCACTTCAGGTGCTGCTGCCACATCCTCCCACCAAATCCAAGGACAAGTTATCCAACAGCTGGTGGCCACCTCTGCTCTCTGAAGCCACCACTGTCAGCCACAGCCACAGCCTCAAGTGGTGGGGGCTCAACAGCCCTGCCTGGTGGCTCTTGTGTTCTTTACTATATTAATAAGACTTTATTTACACCAAGGAAGGCTCAGGCAAAGCACCTGTTCTCCAGCAGGTTTGCTGTTCATGGAATTCTTAAATGCTCTGGCTTAGGGGACCCTAAACACCACCCAATGTCCCTGGCATATGGAGGGACACCTTCCACTAGACCAGGTTGCTCTAAGCAGTTTCAAATTAGATTTTAAGAAGAAATTCTTGGCTGTGAGGGTGTTGAAGCGCTGGCACAGGCTGCCCAGAGAAGTGGTGGCTGCCCCATCCCTGGAGGTGTCCAAGGCCAGGTTGGATGGGGTTTGGAGCAACCTGGTCTAGAGGAAGGTGTCCCTGCCCATGACTGAACACAGGATTTGAGCTGCCTCACCAGTGCCGAGTACAGAGGGAGAAATAAAGAGAGAAAGATATTTCTGAGCTTTAGTTATGTAGTGGCAACCCTTGTGTGGAGGGAAAACACAATTGCCAGGTAGAGTCCTGGGTTTCAGGGCTTGGAGAGGAATGGATCTGGGAAGTGCAGGATGGGGAATTTGAGGGGCATGTGTGCAGGTACAGAACAAGCATAGCAATTCTTGAAACCTAAAATAATTGCTCTTTCAGCATCCTCTACTGCAAAAGACCACATCTGTCTGCTTCACCTGCCTCTCTGTTTCACCCCTCTCTGCCCCTAAGCTGGTGCCAGACCTTTAGGGGATATTTGGGGCTGAGGAGCCAAAACCAGCCCCATGTAATGCAAGCTGGATCCCTTCTGCAAAGGGCTGTATGTTGGACACACTTGCCCCTTGGGAACACCAGAATTTGGCTGCAGGTACCCAGACACCCCAAATGACAGAGGGACACCACAGCAGAGGTGGCTTCATGTCCCACACTGGGACACGTGTCCTTGCTGGGTGTCTCCAGAGCACATAAAGCTCATCCATGGATGGTCACCAAAAGGTAGGACTTCCTGCTTGCATTGCAATGGGTGTTTATTTCCCCCCACTGTGCCCATGTCCCCAGAAAGCCCAAATCAACGGGTCAATCAGAGCAGCTCCTGAGGAGCTTCTCAAACTCGCCTTACTTGAGGTCTTCGGGGTGGGTGCTGTTTAATGATGCTGGTTCCTTCCTTCTCAGGCACGGTGTTGAAAGAGAGGGGCCCTTCAAGATTAAAGAAATGGAAGAAGTTACTTTTGGGTGATCATAAACATGCTCAGCGACCACTTTCTGCCCTGATTTTGGTTGGCATGTCCCACTAAAGTCTCTCTATGTGCTCCAGCAACACATGGAGTATTCTATCAGCTGCAGAAACAAAGGGGATATAGCTGTGATTTTCAGCAAATACCTGCCAGGTATCTCTCCAGTTTCCCTCTACAACCTCTCATGCATCCTGCATGTGACCATAACCATCCTTGTGTCACCTGGGGTGTCTCCCAGTCCCTGAGTCTGCTGTGTGACCAAGGATTCTCTGCTCCTCCCATGGCCATGAAACCCCTGAACTCTCCTGCTGCCTCGCTGCCTGCCCTCTTAAAATGTGTTTTTTTTTTTTTCTTGCTGCTCAGCCCCTCAGATTTTCTATTCTTATTTTTTGGTGGGACTGAGAAATACCTCGGATGATTTACTGAGGGTGGCAGAGCTGGGTTGCAGCAGCCCGTGGGTGCAGGAGTGAGAGGGCTGTGGCCAGACACGTGGTCTGATCACACACCCTGGAAATCAGCCCAGAATAAGGTGTTACACACCAGTGATACCGGTTAGTTATTAAAGCAGAGCTTTCACCGACACCTGGGCTCGGGTCCGTTCTGCCCTGCTGCTCCAAGGTGGACAACACTGCCTCTTCTGTTCTTTTCTTGCACAAATAAATACTTGATTTTGCAGCAAGTATTTCTTTTACTGAACAGTTTATCTGTTTATCCCACCTATTCTCCAAAAAAAACCCTGTTTTGATGTGTTCAGCACCTGCTGCCACGTGGTGGGAGTCCCAGGGGAGGAGAGTTGGGAATTAAGTGCAGGAATTAGAGTATAGTTGATACCAAGATTAATAGTTATATTTAACAAGAAAAATAATGCTTTGGAGGTCAGCTTAAGGGGCATTTCCACCAGCCTCATGAAAGATCACCAGGATGGGCTCTTGGAGAAGAGAGAGAAGGTGATCATAGAATCAGGGAATGGTTTGGGTTGGAAGGGACCTCAAAAATCATCTTGTTTCGGCTCTCTGAGGTGGGCAGGAACACCTTCCACTAGCCCAGGCTGCTCCAAGCCTGCTCCAATCTGCCCTTGGACACTTCCAGGGATCCAGGGGCAGCCACAGCTTCTCTGGGCACCCTGTGCCAGGGCCTGCCCACCCTCACAGGGAAGAATTTCTTACTCTGAGGGTGCTGTTGGGTATGGGAGAATAGAGTGACTCCATCAGATAAACATTTGCTGGGCTCTGCAGAGCCCGGGCAATGATTAACCACGAAGTGAAGCTGCAGCTGCTCCAAGCAAGCAGGAATGGGAGCCTGAAGTGAGAATTCCCAGTGCAGGAGGCTCCTCTGGAGACAGACCTCAGCTGTTGGGGAACACTCACTGAAATAGCAGCTTGTCAGAGCAGAAGGGGGTTATTGAGTCATTGCCTCTGTCTGCAGGGCTAAGGAATGTGTAGGGCATTTCCAGTGGGGAAGAAAAACCTAAGGAGTTGGCTCACGGCACCGAGAAAGTGGGATATGGCACAGGGAAGGGACTGCGAATTGAGAGAAGCTTGTTCTGGTGAGGGATATGGTCTTGGGAAAGTTAATTTTCCCTCATAAGGTTTGGTGGTTTGTGTTAGGTGTGGTTGGGTGTTTTTTAATTATTTCCTCCCATCCTATCCATGCATGTGTCTTGTAGGAGATTTGTCCTTATCCTTTACAGATTTGGGCCAAGAGCTTATTTTCCCCAAATCTGGACCCTCCTGAGGTTGGGACCAGCACCAATCCCCTGCTCAAGGCATCCTCCTGTCCCCTGTATTTCCCCCTTGCACTTCAGTAGCAGCAGATTCTCCCCTCTGGGGGAATCTGGATTTAACAAAAGCCAAACTCATAAACCCTCATAAACCAAACAAAACCTATTCTCTTGGAATTCTCTTTGCTCATTTAGTCAGCAGCTTGAGCTAATACATCACTCGAGTCCTCTTGAGCATACACTTCTTATCTCTGAAAATGAAAAGAAATGGAAAATGGCAATTTTTTTGGGGGGGCAGGGGGGGATTAAAGTTTTTTGTAAAATACATATTATTTAACAAGCACTGATTAAATGCCCAGTGATGGTAATTTTTACAGAACAGGAATATTTTGGTTACTCTCGCTGTCATGAAGTACTTGAAACCCACTGTTGAGCAGCCAGACCTGATCTGTATTCTCCCCAGGAATGTCACTGCTATCATGCCAGAGATTTATTTCCTTTCATAGTTTCCTGATGCCTCTTGATGAATGATCCTGAAGGAAATACCCAGCCCCTGATGAGGCAGCAGTGCTTAAGGCCACTCAAAGTGTGTCAGAAATCGATTTTTGGGAATGAAAAAGCGGGGAGGAGGATACCAGGGCTGCAGATCCCACTTCCTCTGCATCGCCCTTCCTCAAACTCCATTGGTTTTCATGGAGGTTTCTCCCTACACTCACCTAAAAAGGCTGTGGGAAGTGTTTGCCATCATCCAGCTCATCATACAGAGCTACACATCCACTTCCAGATGGATGCAAACCTCCTTCCTCATCTCCAGGAAGGGTTTGGGTACAGAGGGAGTTAAAAGGCTGTGGGAGAGGCTACATAGTGCTGCCTGTAGGAAAACAGGATGAGAGGAAATGGCCTCAGGTTGTGCCAAGAGAGGTTTAGATTGGATATCAAGAACAATTTCTTCACAGAAAGGGTTGTCCAGCACTGGAACAGGCTGGCCAGGGCAGTGGTGGAGTCCCCATCCCTGCAGGAATATGAGTCATGTGTGGATTTGGCACTTGGGGACATTGGTGGGCTTGGCAGTGCTGGGGGAATGGTTGGACTCCATTATCTTCCACACCATTTCCAGCCTGAACAATTCCATAAATCTATGATTTTAAGGCTGCAAGTGCTGTGTAGTGTAAGCACCCCCTGCAACCCCAAACATGCAGAAGTGGTTCTAGCTCTAATTAATGACAAAGATGTGTCCAGCAGCAGCAGGAGAGCAGGACAAGTGTATGATGGTGTTATGATGGGAATTATGGGGTGGCTGCACAAGGGCTTGCTTGGACACAGGTGGGTGCCATCCTGTGCCAGGTCAATGCTGGGGAGTTGGGCTGATCCTTGGGATACAACCAGGGGGAGCAAGGAGCCTGGGCTCTGGTGAGTGAGAGTTTCTAAAACAAGCCATGGAAGGGGCAGAAATGAGTTTTCCCAAAGCTAAAATTTCCTTGGAATGTCCAGAAGCAGATTTAGAACAGCCTGTGCACACACCTACCCCCACCCCACACCGCAGTGGCCAAACCCACAGCTGGAGATATTCCAGCCATGACCTCCTTACCTGCAGAGGCTCTCCCATACCAGGTCTCCCGGAGAGGTGGAAGCTCCAGATGTAACATGGGTTTCCCCCACTTTTCCATGTCCGGGGGGTGCAGGCTGGGCTGTCCTGGCATGCTGGGGAGCCGGCACAGGGTGGTGAGGGCAGGAGGGTCCTCCCTGGAGCGCATCGGTGCCACCTTGGTCACCTTGGGATGGGCCTTGGAAGAGCTCAGCCCCATTTTGCAGAGAGGTAGCTTGTAAAGGAGAAGGAAAACCCCCTTGTGTACCCTCCTCCCTGGTCAAGGAGGGATTTTTGCCAGCGACTGAGGAGCCCAGGCAACTCCCAGCTGGCTCCACACGTCCTTCCCAGCTGGGTTAAATATTGACCTGTCTCCAGCCATTCCCCCCCAGGGATGAGAGGAGGCTGCTGCTGACAGGAGAGGGGAAAACAGCTCAGGGAGCCAGTGCCAAGCCCTGGGAAAGCTTTGTTTTTACCTACTAGTGATCTTGAACTAGGGCCATTGAGTGACCTGGAGGGATTTCTACAAGCTAGATCTTCAGGTTTTGGAAAGAGATTCAAACCTTGGAGCACCAGAAGGGTTAAAGCATCTCCCACCCTGCATGGGACAGGCAGCCTTCCTGCATGGGAACAGGGGCTGGTCCTCCACTCTTGCTCCTGCCAACTGGGGGCACTGCTGGAAAAAATGCAGCTTTAGCAAAAAACCGGCTGGGAATGTTGGCCAAAGTGAGTCATATTCTGTAGACCTTAGAATAACAGAATCACAGAATGGTTTGGGTTGGAAGGGACCTTAAAGACCATCCCATTCCACTCCCTTCCCCCTTGCCATGGACAGGGACACCTTCCACTAGCCCAGTTTGCTCCAAGCCCCATCCAACCTGGCCTTGGACACTTCCAGGCATCCAGGGGCAGCCACAGATGATCTGGGCAACCTGTGCCAGGGACTCATTCCCCTCACAAGGAAGAATTTCTTCCCACTCTGAGGGTGCTGTTCTGGACCTGCTGCAGGATTTGGGCCAAAGGCAACAGGATTGGGGCATAAGGGCAAGACCTGCCCTTCTCCCTCAGCTCCCAAGATGTATGAGTGGGTTCTGAGGGCAGAATCTCCTCAGAGCTGAAGGAGGCACACACTTCCAAGGAGGGGTGGTTGGAAAATAGATAGGGAGGATCATATATGCCAGAAGATTGGTGTTACAGGGAGGGTCTTGGGGCAGGAGGAGGGTTGTGGGAGGAGGTCAGAGCACCTGTGAGCTTAGCTGGGAAACACCTGGGAACCAGCAAACACCAAGAGCGTGAGGGGGAGCCAAAAACGCCATCTGAGATGGGTTAACCTAGTGGGGGTTTATCCCACTGGAGTCCCAGGAGTGATTCTGTAGAGGTTTGGAGTTATTGGAGCCTCTTTTGGCTCTTCCACTGGGACCAGAGTGCCAGGAGGAGGGTTGTATGGGGAAATGAGTGCCATGGCACAGCCAAACATCCAGCACTCATGGCCAATAAATCCATGGGTGAACCCCTCAACTGCCCCTCAGTGGAAATCAGGAGGTTCTGAGATACAAATGTCACTGGCCAGGGGTGGCACCCACCAGAAGGAATTACTCATCCCTGGAACAACCCAACCAGCTCATGTTTTCAGCCACAAAGCACCGACATCTCTGGTGACTTTGCTTTACAGCAGGTCACACAGGGCATGAAGGAGCAGAGCAGCTTAGGCTGTGGTTTTTTTTCCCCTTCTTCTTTTCAAATGAAAATATAAAATCAACACCATCCTTCCCTCCTGAGGTTCTCAATGCTTTAATGTCTATTTTTCCTTTTTTTACTTTAATTACCCTTCCCCTGCTGAGAACAGGTCATTCCAGTTGAGCAGCTTGGGAAAATTGTGAATTAAATGTAATGATGGATGTGTCAGAGCAGCAGAACCCCACGTGGATGTTAAAGCTTATGGCCTTTGTGCCATCCCTGGGTGTTTCATTCAGGTGCAATGCTGTGGCCCTGGCCCTGTTGAGGTCCTGGCAGGGTCTCCCTGCTCCCCATGCTGCCAAATCCCCTCTCTTGTCCATGTTTCCTTCCCAAGCCATATGGGCTTCCCCACTATGTCCTGTTGTACGGTGGTTTAGGGAAGGGGATTGCAAGGGGAAGGACGTACCTGAGACTGATATTGCTCCAAGTACTTTTTTTCTGGATGAAGAGATGCTCCTCATTGCATATAAAGGGGATGCAACAACCTTCTGGCTGGTCCATGAGTGCCAGGTCCCACCTTCCCAGCTCTGTCCTACACGTGCCCAAGGACCTTACCCTGATAGCACTGCACACCATCTTGGTATTTCATTAGTTAATCACCAATATCTCATGGCAAATCCCTAAAATCTCAGCATCTGCCTACTTTGGAGCTGCACTTTGATCTCCATTCTGTAAAGCAAAGAGGGCCAAGAGCAGCAGGGACTGAGGGTTTGGTGGGGGAGGAAGGCAAGCTGCAAGGAGAGGCCCCTCCTGCAGGTCCTGAGATCCAGGTCAGGGATGCTCATCCTTCTTTTGAACTGGGGATTATTTAATGTGGCCTTTTATCTATATCCAAAGTTCAGTTCAATTCCCAGGTGCTGGGCTGTGGAAATACAGGGCTAGAAGGAGCTTTGGTCCCATACAGTGTCATTAGGGACAGCCCATGGTCTCTCCCAGGGGAGCTGGAACCTCTTTTGATTTATGTCCCATTTAATTGACTGCCTTAAACCCTCCACCAGTCTCAGCTGGACCGTGTAAGTGATACTGATCTTGCCAGGTTTGGGTTTTCTGGCTAATTTATTGTAGTCAGAATGAAATCATTGACACCTAAGTGCTCTGATGTCCCTGTTTTAAGGAAGATACTGGGAAAAACTCCAGGGTAGGGCAGTGCCATGACTTGGGGCAGGGCATTTTCACATGAGGAGGAGCAGAGTTTGTCACTCACCTGCACACAGAGCAAAGGAGAACCAAAGGGAGGATTCAGCACATCCAGCTGGGAATTGCTTCTGCCTAAATCTTCTCCTTAAAAATCAGTTTTAAATAAAAAAAACAACTCCACGGACAAAGAAGGTGATGGAATGCGAGCGGAATGAATTTTTGCCAAAATAATGCCTGGATTTCATGCAGATCTCCAGTGAGCAAAGCAGAAAGAACCCTAATGATGCAAACAGGCTGTTGCTTACCCTGCTTGCAGCACGTTTGGGCAGTGACAGTGTGAACAAAGGGATCAGCCAGGAGAGGAAAATAATCCAGCACGGTTTCACTGGCTGGGACACAAACTGCTGTGGCTGATAGACCTTGTTATTACACATCTGTAAAGTCCAGAAACATGGCTTGTTCCTCCTGCTGCTCCTGGTGGCTGGCACTACCAGAGGATGTCCATCTCATCCCAGTCCAGGCTGGGAAGAGCTGTGGTGCTGGGGTAGCACTGTCCAGGATTCCAGGTCAGGGAGCTCTCTGGAGAGGGAAGGCACCTGTGGTGATGCTTGGGGTGGGTTATTTCCAGCAAGATTTGTTTTCCTTCCAAAGAAATGGGCTCTGGTGAAGGAGAATCTGATAACACAGATCAAAACCAGATGAAAAGTGATAACCTGATCAAAAGTGGCATCTTTTTTGTGGTACAAATGAGATGGTGAAGCAGAAATGAATCCCCAAGTTGCTGGAGAGGGTAGAAGGGCTTGTCAGAGACACCCAGTGGTGACCTTATCATCATTTGATGGGTGTGATTGTTGGTTTGAAGTTCCTCTGATGCATCATCAACAGCATCAGGCAAAAGAGCCTCCATTTATTGTCTGAGTTCTTGGATTTTATGGGTTTTTCCCAGCTGAAAGGCTGAGATGCACACCAGGGAAAACCATTAACTTCTGTGCTTAGTGAGGAATTTAAACTGCAGGTTGGACAGTGAATGAGGGGGCTTAAGGCATCACTGAGTGGGATGAGCATCCCTGGAAAGCACCTGGCACAGGTTGCCCAGAGAAGCTGTGGCTGCCCCATCCCTGGAAGTGTTCAGGGCCAGGCTGGATGGGGCTTGGAGCAACCTGGGCTGGTGGAAAGTGTCCCTGCCCATGGCAGAGGGGTGGAATGAGATGATTGATGAGGTCCCTTCCAGCCCCGAGCATTCTAGAATTCCATGATTCCATGAACAGGGAACTCAGTGGGGCAGGGGAGCTTTGCTCAAGCCTTCCTTGCTGGAATTAAAGTCTTTTCAACATGCTGTGCCCCTGGCCATGAAATGTCTCAATTAGGGAAAAGCTGACTGAACCACAGAACTTCGCCTGATTTCCCTACTGAATTCTCAGTGAGGCTCCTGAAGGAGCCAGTCCTGTGCCTGAAGAAGTTTCCAAGGGTCTGCTTGCCAAAAACTCCTCATCAGTGCATACTAAATGCAAGGTTTGTTTTCCCAATGCATTCAGTTTGGCAGGAGCTAAAGTTTCAGTAAAATACATCCCCCGGTCTAGTAAGGTAAATGGATATATCAACTCCAAAACCAACCTGAGGTGGTGTCCAAGCTGCCATATGCTGTGTGCTCTCAGCCCACCAGTATTGTCCCACCAGTATCTCTGGTGCCATAAAATTCACTTTTATATAGATATATATAGATATATATATATATTATGTCTAGCTCTTTCAAAAGCAGCAGACAAGGAGCTGGAAGAATATACTCAAATCTGACACCTCTGGGTTTCATGCACAGGAATGGTTGGTTGGTTGGTTTCTTCAACCCTAATTCTTCAGCCATGTGATAAAAGAGCCCAAATTTGGGGGTTTGTAACATACACTAGTATTTTGTCAGCCCTGCTGGTTACAAGGAATAGTTTATACATGAACGGTAAAAAATTTAAAGAAGCATCAAATGGAAGAGTAAAATGAAAAAGTGCTTTTGTTATTATTTACATGATTATTTTGTTTCCTGGCAGAAATAGTGCCAATAAATAAACCCCCAAAAGAACACTTAGTAGTTGCTAATCAGACTCCCAAACTGGGGGCAGTAGAGCCAGCAGAGCTCAGCAACCTGCCATAGCTCCCAGTTGTTTCTATTCTTCCTTAGAAAAATAAAGTACATCAAGTGCTCTCCAATAAAGACAATCCTAGCAATGCTGTAAGCCAGCCTAAATTACACAGCAACAGGCTCAGGGATGGGACTGGGAGGTTGGTTGGGTTTTTTTGGCTTTTGAAAGACTTTTCCACAGCGGAGGTTAAGTAAAATATTAGTTTGTCTCAAAGCTCCAGAAAACAGGAGCTGACATCTGCCAGGGATGCCTGTGGTCTGGGCTGTTCCATGTCTCCTGAGAAGCTTCTTGTTCAGCTGGGAGTGCAGCTTCTTGGGGAGAAAATGAGGTAAATAAAGCTATTATTGGCTTTACTAAAGTCATCTAAATTCTAGCACCACTTCTAGAAAGGTGATGTTGGCAAGAGGCACAGCTCAGTGTGATCTGGGATGGATGGGGGCTTCATGTTTTGCTATTTTCTAATAATTCCAAATATAAACAAGAACATCAGGATCTTTCATTATAAATGAGTTCTCAGAAAGGCCAGGAGAGGGTTGAAATGATTTTCCAAGCCTACCACCTCACTGAAAGGTCACTGCATTGGGAGCAAGACGAGATGTTCGATTTTGGGATTTACCTGGAAACATCCAAGATTTGTTTCCTTGAGACTGGCCCTACTTTTGCCAGCCATACATGATGTAAACCCGATTCACATTTTAAACCCATCAGTTCATTAATGCATGATCTGATTTCTTTTTTTATTACAAAACATTTTATTGCAGTTATTTACACCCGTTCCTCGATAAGTGTATAAATGTAAACATTTATTATAGATGTATTTCTCTTATCTTACAGTCCATCCCTTGTTCAGGTTAAATGTCATTTTTTAAGCATACAGGTGGTGAGGGAATTTAAGCTATATTCACAGAATATACATCTGCGTGCAGGGGAGGTCCACCAGCCCTAGGCCAGTGGTATAGACACTGTGCCATTGGCTCTGCTCCTGCTCCTCGTGTGTACGCTGGACTCTGTGATGTCGTCGGCATGATCCTCACTCTTCTTCTCCTTCAGGCTGTTGATGAACCTCAGGGTTATCTCGTCCCATTCCTCGGGGAGCAGCATGAGCAGGAACCCAATGCAGATGATGATGGTGGCTCCCAACCTCACAACGCTGAAGATCATCTTGTGCTTCAACAGATCCACGGCTGTGGAGGAGAAAAGAGTGACCACATCAAACCAGCAATGGGGTGTCACCAAAACCAGGATCAATGAAACTCTCTAACACTATTTTTTTAGTATTGGAAAGCAGGAATTGCTTTATTCTTTATATATATATTTATATACTTTAATAATGATAAACAGGCTGGATATTAGGAAATATCTATTCACTGAAAGAATGGTGAAGCACTGGAACCGGATCCCCAGGGAAGTGGTAGAGTCACCACCCCTAGAAGTGTTCAAAAAATGAGTAGAAGTGGCACTTCATTATATGGTTTAGTGGCCATGGGGATATTTTGTTGAAAGCTGGACTTGAGGATTCTGAAGGTCTTTTTCAACCTTAATGAATCTGTGATTCTGTGATTTCTGCTCTGAGAGGGAAGGCACTTCATGGCAACTCTGTCTACAAGAGGCTCTACCAGGGGAACATTTCCTGAGCAACGATGGGGACACAGCAGCACGTGGGTCAGAGAGCTGCAGTCGGTGCCCCCCAGCTCCACAACCAGCACCAAGAGCACACCTGAGCCCTTGGGCAGCCCCCAACAAGTCCTGACTGTTCTCACTCTGACCTGCATTGCCCCAAAAATAGATCCTTCTTTGAAAACATGCTCAAATCCCCAGAGCTGCAAGGCCAGGAGGGTGGAAGGGCAGAGATGGAGGCTATGCAGCAAAACAGGGCTCTGGAGCAGAGTTCCATGTATACACCATGCCCTGGTGACAACAGGTTTTGACTACTGAGGCAACAAACTGCTCTGTGCTGTCTGTGTGCCCGTGGGTTTGTTTTCCCACCCCCAGCCATGGTACCTGCATTTCCAGGGACGCTGAGCACGGTGCCGATGGAGATCAGGATGGGGTAGGTGAGCACAACGCCAACATTTACCAGGATATTGAAAGCTAGGGAGAAACAGAGGAAATGACACATGATTACAGGGAAAAACACTAGAGTGAGACATTTCTCCTCCACCTCGACCCTCCAAGTTGGATACATCCTATCAATATCCACACCACAATGCCATAGTTGTCACACAGTGATTGGTTTTGTTTTTTTTATACAGGAGTGAGAAATTAATGGAAATTCTGAACAGAGTAAGAGGCAGAGCTGGATGGCCTTTAATACCAAGGTTACCCTACTCATATTCTCAGTTTTGTCCAAGCTTTAATCACATACCAACAACCTAGTTTTGCTGCCAGAAGCCATCACTTCTTTCCCTACCAGAAGGACAGTGATCCCAGCTCGGCCTCTTGGCTGAGTCTGTGTTTTCCTTGCCCTGATGAAAGGCTGCACACCCCTCCACCAGCACCACACACCAAAGGTGACAAGGTTTAACAAGTTCTGACAGAAGTACAACCATTCCACACCTTTAATTTATGGATTGGGTTTTTTTCACACGACAGCATTCCCAGCCAGCTCCAATTTCTTGGGAGCTCAACAGCAAACTGCAAAATCTTCCCAAACTTCCCTCTGCAACTGAGTCCCCTACATAAAAGGACCACAAGGTTGCTCCTCATCTGCTCCATGAGGTTGTTCCCTCGTGGCTTGGATTATACACTTGGCTAGATAAATTGAGTGATAAATTATCCCTCCTTTTTGTCCCTTAGGTGCTCACAGAGGAGCTGAAATTCCTGTTCACAGAGCTCAGCAGTCAGCCTGCCCACATCTCAGGATGGGCTGTGTACCAGGCAATGACATTCTCTTTGCTTCTATTTAATAAATGTGTAGTGGAGACAGAAACCTCTTCAATTATGAAATAACAGAGACTTTACTAAAGGAAAGGATGTTGTTATAGCTGGAAATTAAAATGGCCCTGGGCTGAATCCAACAGAAACTGTGCCTGGCTGGAGGATGGCACTTGTGGCTCAGGGAGAGGGAGTGCTATGGAAGGGCTGTGTGAGCCCTGCCCAGAGCCTGCAGCACCCACAGAAAGGTGCCCCAGCTCGGGGGGTCCCTGTGCCAGGGTACAAACACCCCACAGAGTGCCAGGAGCTGACTGGGAACACACAGCCCTTTGAAACGGGATTTAGAGCAGCCAAGCCGTGCCAGGGACAGGGGAATTGGCATGGAACTACAGTCAGGATGAAAAAGTTGACCATCAGTCCACTTCATGTTCACTCCCTGCTATTAGTATTACTATTAATTATTCATTATCATTATAATTTATACTTTAATTATTAACTATGTATTAATTCTTTGTATTATTTTGTCAAGAATAATGAAAAATATGAATCATTTCCAAGGAGTCCCAGTTTGCCCCGGGACCAAACTTAATCTGTGAGAGAGCTCTGACGTTTAAGGGGACATTGGGGAATTGTTTGTGCCAGAGGCTGAGTTTGTATTGGTGAGGAGACAAGAGCTGGAAAAATGAGTAACTTGTTTTATCACTTACCTAACCAGAGCCCAGCCACTCCACACAGGTAACCCCAGGGCACAGCAGAGAAGGGGTACCAGTACTCCACTTTTGTAAAGTACAGTATGATTGGCGTGACAGAGATGAAGATGAAGTTGAAGAAGCCCAAGGTAGACACAAAATGAGCTGCTTCCCCAAAGTTTGCACTTCCAAGGAACATTTTGAACAAAACCTGCAAAAGAGAGGAGAGAGGAGGGGTTCAGACTTCATGGCTGTCATGGAATCAAAGTTCTCCTGCAGTGTCCCCATTCCCTTGGGAAGAGCAGGGTACTGCACAGAATGCCACAAGCCAGCCCTTTCCTGCACAGGAGTTTTTCCAGGGGATTTTTGGTCTGATTTCTGCCCTTTCCTGTGTTTTAGCACAGTGTGGGACACCATGTCATTACTGAGGGGATGGCTGAGTCTGTATAACAAAGCTGAACACAAAATGCCATGAGGAGCAGGTGTAGGAGAACCCAGAAAAGACCAAGAAGACACCAAGAACTCAAAGACAACATCATTCATGCAATGAGGTTACAGGATTTGGGCTGTGTGTGGCACTGTTAGGCTTTGGAGGGGACTCCAGTGACTTCCACCACAAACCTCATGGAGGATTTGTCCTACAAGATTCTAAATTCACGCACTTTGAGTGACCTGTGAAAGGCCACAACAAATTTATGAGTGAGATCAGAAGCTGGGAGGCAACCCCTGATCCCACTACAACTAACTCCAAAATTTTCATACACTGCACCCTCCCTGAGCTGCAAATAAACCCAGCCATGTTCAGCCCAACCTGTTTCTGAGATGTGACCATGCCTTCTCCATCCCTCACTTTCCAGAGCAGCCACTACTTCCAGACAGAGACACAGCCCTGCATGTCTCAAACATGCCAAGCTCATCCCAGGGCTCCAAGCCCAGCATTCCCAGTGCAGGCCTGGGCTGAGCCCTCCATTCCCACTCAGGGGAAGCAACATTTCCCACATCCAGGCTTTCCATTCTGCACAAGGGAAGACCCTTCGAAACAGTGCTTTTAAACTGCATTGGCATGATTAAAAAAATGATCTTAAACTCCTTGTAGTGTCATGGAGTTTTCATTAAGGACTCATAGAGCAAAGGCATCCTGAATATTTGGCAGGTGACAACTAATGACCCTCGTGGCAGATTTCCTGACATTGTGACATCACCTGGTCACGACAGGAATGATGCAGTAACCAAAATATTTATTTGACAGCCATTCTTTTTGCACTCGTGCATTTTTATTAATGAGTATAAGAACCCCAACAAACAGTTGTGACCTACCTTATACAAGGCAGAGGTGGAGGCTGATCCCACTGCATACGCCACCCCGATGATTGAATCGCCCTGGAAACCATCTGCATATGCCATCATCACAATCCCTGTGATTGCCATGATTGCTGCAACTATCTGCACAGACAAAGCAGAGCAATGTGAAGCCCAAGGCCATGGGAAGAGATCCTCACTGAGTGGGGTTCTCAGCAGTGTCACTTGCTACTTTGTCTGACTTCCTTTCCCTTAAATAGGGCAAATTATGGGAGAGATGTAAAGCATAATGAAAGTGTGATATGGATCTATAGCACTGCAAATTCTCCTGGGACCTCCTGACAGAACATCCACTGCTGTGTATTTTATCAGCTAAACATCCACTTGGAGGAGATGGCTCCAAGACCAAGAAATTTGAAGACATTATGTTCAACTACACAACAAGAGAAATACTTAGCAGTGCTCCAAATTTGAGTTGGAGGACAAACATTAGGTGGCCAAACTTTCTGGTCATCAGTCCAGGGGATTGCCTGCTGTCTTGTGGAATGCCAGAGTACCACTGGGAGCTCTTCCAGGCTGTTCTGGCTGTGCCCTGCCAGCTTTCTTGGACAGACATGACCAAATTTCTTCATGAAGCCTTTATCTTTGTGCTTAGGTTTCTGGCCTCATTTGAAAACCCCACACAGGGCATCTACGGAGCTTCAAAGACAAAGAACAGGAATGATTAATTACACCATATCTGAAATCCTGGGTGCTGACTCCAAGGACCTTAAGGAAGTGGCAGGGAGCCCAATGTGTTTTATAATTTGGAAAACTCCCTCTCTCTGCCTGATTGTCCTCAGCAAGTAAATATGGAATGTGAATTTCAAAGACACTGAATATTCAACTTCCACTAAGTGCAGAGGAAAAGGTGCCTCTTGAGCCAGTGTACAAGCCCTGAGCCAACACCAAAGTGAGATGGGCACTTGCCTTTTGGAAAACATCCCTGAACTTCATTTAAGAAATATTTAGCACTAGACAAGCCTAAGCTTCACTTGCTTCAGCAGCCCACAGACTTTAAAGGCATCTTGATCCAACCATGTGCCCTTCAGCAGAGAAGCCTGACTTGCAGAGCTCACAGTTTGACCGGGAATCTCAGACCAAAACCAATTTTTTCCCCAATAAAACAATTCCACCGATCAGCAGAGCAAAGCCCTGATTCAAGGGATGCACAGGACAGGGACAAACACCTGACTCAGCTAAAGGGGTCCATACATGGGGGGGCAATGGGGAACCCAGAATGAAATCCCAGGTAGAGCCAAGCTCTGAGACTACAGGTGAAACAACTTAGTGCTCCTCAATCCATAGATATCCAGGCCACCATCTGCTGGGTGCAGCTTTAAATACTTCCCTCTCACCATTATCCCTGTTTTACCAGTACCTGAGGCACACATGTACCTCCCTGGCATCCCAGGGGTTGTGCCAAAGGCAGTCACAGACCACACTGCATGTCTATATTCCACCTTATTTCCATTTAAAACATCCAAGCTCCAAGATACAGGTGAATAAAACTGCCACCTAAACGTGGAGATACTGTTGATATCTCCAAATTCACCATGAAATGGCACCTGAAATCCAAGTCCCCTGACTTCATGAAGAGGGCTGAAGTCACATGTGCAATCACAGTCTCTCAGTGGCCTGATGAGATCTGGAAGGGCTTTAGCAAGAGGGGACCAGATGGTTCCCCCCTTTCCTTCCCAGCATAACAAGTGCCAACAGTCAGGCCATCCTGGGAGACTCCACAGAAGTCCCAGCTTTGAAGCAATTCCAAATTACACCAAAGGCCCCTCAGACATCCCTGGCCTCTCCTCTCAGTTCCCACAGCCCCCCTGGCCCTGCTCCACTGCCTGGCTGGTTCCATCTCAGCCTGCACTACACGTCTTGCCTTGCACGTAAATTCAGATGCAGCATTTCAGCTGTCAGCTGGAATATTT
Source organism: Campylorhamphus procurvoides (assembly GCA_013396655.1). NCBI lineage: Eukaryota > Metazoa > Chordata > Aves > Passeriformes > Dendrocolaptidae > Campylorhamphus > Campylorhamphus procurvoides. Next base: position 196,942 of record WBMV01005837.1, on the reverse strand, counting down.
CAGCTGAAATATTTCAAGCAATGTGTCTCACAAGGCTAAACAGAAGAGTCCAATGTAGTTATCCCTTCTTTCCAAGGGAAAGGATCAAGATTTAACCCTGAGAACACTCAGGGATCTCTTGGTCCTTTCCTTGTATTAGTGAACATTAGTAGGTGCATCATCCCCAGTAGGAGATTCTTCCTATTGGGAAAAACTCCTTCCCAGACTGATTATACCAAATTTAGAGAGCCAGTTTCCTAATTTAATCAAATATTTAGAAAGCCAAGAACTCTTTTTCCCTGAACCAACCAAAACTATGGGCACATATGGAGCAAAACCACCTCATGAGACGTTCCATAAATAAGACCCGACACTGGAAACCACAAGAACACTGTTCAAGTTCCACCTTCAAAGCTCCTCCTGCACGTTACCCAGCACAGCATCAGCAGAGCTGACCTCTGCCTGGCAACCCTCAGGTGTTTGCTTTAGAAACCTGGGAGCTCATCCCATGCTGCTCCAGGCTGACAAGCAGCAGCAAGGTCACAGGGAAGCAAAGCTGCCAGCTCGTTAAACAAGGCTTTTAATTAATGCAGGAGGGTAGTAACTTGCTTTTGAAGCCTCCTAAGTAAAGAATGAAATTATCTTGCTTCTTTTTTTTTCCCCTGGAAGACAGCAAGGCCAACCAGTATTTTGCTCAGAAACATTTTTTTTCTCATGTGGAACCCAGCAGAAAAATGAGGTGCTGTAGTAAAGAATCACAGAATCACAGAATGGTCTGGGTTGGAAGGGACCCCAAATATCACTCAATTCTAACCCCCCTGCCATGGGCAGGGACACCTTCCCCTAAGTCAGGCTGTTCTGAGCCCTGTCCCCTGGCCTTGAACACTTCCAGGGATGGGTAAGCAACCTGTCTCCAGGCTAAACACAGCCTTTTCAGGGGAGAAAAATGTCCCCAGACCACTCCCTGCCTACCTCATAAGCACTGACTGCATTTCATAGTTGAAACCCAACCAAGGACTTAAATATGCAAACATAAGCACATGGCTAAATCTAAGCAATACAAGCCAAAAACTGCTCAGATTTGGGAAGTCTTTTAAATATTTGTGATTGCTCTGAGCCAAAGCTGTTGGGATTTCCCAGTGTAACATGGATACATTATTAATTTGAGAGAGAGATGTTCAGAAGTGCCCAAGCAAAGCTCAGGGTGCAGGCAGGGACTGTGCTGTGTGTCCTTGCCCAGGGCTGTAGGTACCTCAAGGTTCCTGAGCTCCACCTGCACTACTTTTATAGGCAAATGGAATCAGAGAATCATTAAGGCTGGAAAAGACCTGATTGAGTCCAAGCCTTAACCTAACACTGCCAGATGCACCACCAAACCACATCTCTAAGCATCACATCTCTGAGTTTTTTTAACATTTCCAGGGATGGAGACTCCACCACTTCCCTGGACAGCCTGTTCAATGCCTGAATACCCTTTCTGTGAAGAAATTTTTCCTGATATCCAATCTAAACCTTTCCTGGCACAACTTGAGGCCGTTAGCTGTATGGTCATGGCTGTCTGTCCTTCCCAGCTGAATACTCCTTCTCCAGCTGCTCTCTTCCTCTCATGGTTTGGGTGCTACAACTTCACCACTGCAGAACACACACTCCAGGTAACTCAGCCAGCCTTGAGCAGCTTCCATGGGTGGGATGAAGCCATACCATAAGGTGGCCACCAAGACAGGTTTGCCTTTAGACAGCACACCTGAAAATCCAGCCCTCCAGCTGCTTTCCAGCTGTGCAAGGAGCAGTGTGCCATAAGACAGGAGAGATCCACATGCCTGTGACCATCCATGGGCAGGCTGGGGTCTGCCTGCAGCCACACCAGCTGGGCAGAGAGCTGGCAATGTGCTGCAGAGCCACTGAGGCTGCTGGTTCTGCAGCCAGGCAGATGAAAGCTGCCCCAGGTGTGCTCTCTGGAATTGCTGGCAGGAGCTGGGCTCCTTGGAAAAGCTGGCTGAGCTCCTGAGGGCTGAGTGCTCCTACAAAAACGTGCCTCAGACTATATGATTAAGCCCTTATTTCTTCCTGTCTCCTTACTGTCCAAATAACCTAATTACCCTTGCTCTGAGAGGCAGTGGGTGAGAGCAGCAGAGGCATTGAGAGCACAAAAGGCTCGGGCTGCGCTGCTTTGTCATGTTTTAGCTCTCAAACACTCTCCTGTGTGGTTATTAACATCATTAAGTGCTTCTCTGGCAGGAGAGCTGCTGGAAAATGCTGTGAATTACCTTTCCAGCAGTGGGTATCCAGAACCTGCCAGTGAGCAGCAAGGCCTGGTTTCTTTTATGTGCAGAATTTGCTGCTTGCTTTTCCTGCCGGGTTTTTCTTGTGTGAACCCCACGGCATTTTACAGCATTAATGCTGATGCATATTTATAGCAGCCTTTTTTTAGGCAGTGAAAAATAGCTAATAACTGAAAATAGCTTTTACTTCTAGGTTTCTTTAAGAGGGCAGGCTAGGAAAACACAAGAGCTATGCTTGCTCTTCCACAAAGGTGTTGCTTTGAGACAAAAATTAACTTAAAAGTATATCAAATTTTCTGATTTTTTTCCAGCTGGATCCTGAGACAACCAAAAGGCAGAGGAGGGAAGTTACTGTTCCTATTATTTCTGTAGAAAAGAACTGAATATTTTAAACCCTGCTTGTTCTTGGAGTTGGTCATCAGTGATCTGAGGGGAGGTCACATTCACCTGATGCTTCTATATTTGAAGTTTTATATGAAACAGGTGCAAGGTGAAATGTCCATGTCCTTACCTTCCAGGGCACCTTGGCTGGGGGGGACACACGGGTTCACCTCCCCAGCTTGGCAAGCACACTGTGCCAGTGGCTGCTCCAAGAGCCAGGTGAGATGCCTGTACACCAGAATGCCTTTTCCCTTCATTTCTGAACCATTTTATCACACTATTAATAATAAAGAAAAGGAGGCTGTGCTCGTTTTTTATGAGTGCCCTGATCCATCACGATTCCCATGGAACTTAAATCCAACTGCTGGTGGCCCCTTGTGGTGACAGGCACCACACCTGGCCCCAAAAAGCCCCAAATGATGTTGGAGGCTCCTGACAGTTCCCTCAGAATGGTCAGGCCTTCAGCCACTGCAGTGGGGGAATCTGTATCAGCAGAACTGGCAGGAATCCTCACTACTGCTTAGCCAAAATATAAAGTCAACAATTTAAATCGCTCAAGTCAAGAGATTGGTGTATGCAAAATCACAGGGAATGTGTTGCTTTCCCCAGATCCAGGCACACATCCTCCTGGTTGAGTTCTCTCTTCTTTTTTTTTTTTAATTTTTGCAGGGACCAGATTACCACCAGTGAGTCCTGTAACACTTTAGTGCAAAACACTTCACATAAAACTGTTGTGTTCCTTTTAAGCCAATTCTGGCACCTGCACATGTACATGAGCTTGTAAAAAGTAATAGGGTAGCACAGGAGGAATAAGCAAAACAGTGAAAACAGCTATCTAGCCAAACCAGGAATAAAACTGCTTGGTTAAGAAGTTTAAAATAAAACTAACAAAACACCAGCACTGTTAGCCAAGACAGAGTGGGTTTATATCCAAGTGGAAGTCCTTCTATTTGAATTCCTCACATTACACTTAGCTGGAAGAGCTTCTTGAAATTTCCCACCCTGAATTACCTCTGGAGCCTGAGATCTCTAACTGAGTTTGAGGCTTAGGTCTGCATCACAAAATTAAATGAGAAACAGTGTCATGGTATATCTACACCCCAAAGCAGCAGTGCCATGGCAGCACAATGGCTTATGGATTTAAGTGCAATTATCAAAAGAAGGGAGAGTGGCAAACAAGGCACATCATTACCCTTGCTCCCATGAACCTGTCCTTCAGCACAATCCAAGAAAGCAAGAAGACAAAAGCTTTGTTACAACAGAACAGGGCAGAGACGTCTGTGGCTGTCAGCTTCTTTAAAGCCAGTAAATACAGGTAGTTAGTCAAAGTCCACAGAATAGAAAAGGGAGCAGTCCTTTTAAGAAAGAGTTTCAGCGTCAGACCATCTTCCCCAAAAATCCGACTGCATTCCCTGGGAAAAGAAAAGAGTTTCAGTCTCAGCCAGCATTTTCCTCAGCATTCACTCCAGCACAACAAACATTCATTAGACTTTCATCACATTCAATTAAGTGCTTTTCCTAACTACCCCATGCACCCATGAGAATCCATTATTTAATTCACATGGAGAAAATAACCCACAATCTTCTTAAAACAGCAATTTTGCAAATAGAAAAGAAGTAACTTACCTGGAATAATCACACTGAGCAACAATAATCCCTGGGACTCACACAGAAATGAAGGTTATCTATAATGCTCTGAATGTTCCCAGACTCTGCCTTCAAGGCCACCAGCACAGGGATTATGATCACTATTTTTCCTCTGTAGCTTGCCAATTCTTTCTTGCATTGCTCCAAACCCTGTCTTTACTCTTATTGAAATGCATTCTAACATATGGCCAAGTAAGCTTTAAGAATTGCCTTAAGATGCTCCAAAATTACTGCCAGACACATCTCTGGGGTGGGGAAGTGAGACACCAGTCTGTGGGACTGAGCCAGGCAAACAGGAGTGTGAGAGAAGGGAGGGAGGGAAAGGCATTTAATACCTTTATTTTATTATATGCTTATTCATATAGTGAAAAGCTAAGAGACATTTCCTAGTGGATTGAACTGTAATCTCCAGTTCCCCAAACACTGTGTCACACACAACTCCAGTGGGCTGTTTGCATCTTAGGGCTTCATGAAAGACAAGGGCCAGTTCAGCAGACCCTGCTCTGGGGACAGCTCTCCTGTGCAGATACATTAAAGGCACACAGAATCCTGCAATGGTTTGGGTTGGAAGGGACCTTAAAGACCACTTAGTTCTAATCCTACTGCCATGGGCAATGCACCTTCCACTAGACCAGGTTGCTCCAAGCCCCCACACTGGATGCAGCCTGGCCTTGGACACTGCACCCCTCCTGAAACATCTCCATCTTTCCCAAACTGGAAAGGACTCCTTTTAGCAACTCCACTGTCTGCAATCTTGGTTAAAGTATTCCTGAAGACATTCCCAGTACACTTCACCTCTTGACATGAGAGGCTCTCTGACACAGCCCTGTAAAACATGAGAGGTCCCACAAGCAAACACTTCATCCCACCCCAACACCAGTGGAGTGAACCAAGGCACCACCAAGCATGGCTGTGTTTGGAGCATTGCTAGAACATTCATTGTGTAGAACTGATTTGCAGCTTCAAAGGTTGCACTGCCACGTGAAGTCACAAACACTTGTTATTTGGGGGGTGGTGTGATGCTTATCCTGATTTGGAAAACAAAGTAGTTTCCAGGGTCCCTGAACCATTTTTAGTAATTCTTGGGGATTTTGCTGTTAAAGCATTGCATTTTCTTACTATTAGGAATGGAAACCTTCACTCTTGTTTTGAGTAGAGTAATAATATCTATGCAATAAAAGAGATCAGCTACATCTTAACCTAAATGATTCTATGATTCCACTTAATAACCATTCATTCCCTGCTGCCACTAAGACAACCTGGGGGACAAAGCAGTCATTTCTGGTAATAATAAACTCCATTCCTGACTCTGTGCCAGGGTGTCCAACAAGTTAACACTCAGGCAGGCGGATCTGCTAATTATCTCCTTCACTCTAGTTGACCTCAGCACTCTCAGAAGTCAGTCTGTTCCCCAAAGACCAGGAAAAAACGTTTCAAATAGAAAAAAAGAACAGCTGGTGGTGTGTATCCTTTATCTGAGATGCAAAGCAAATACTTGCTGAGGCAAATAAATTAAAGCTTCGTTTGACTGCAGGCTTTTGTGTCACTGATTTCAAGAGGAGTTAAAGGTGATGCGTTCCCCTGTGTGAGAAGGGACTCAGTGGCAGCACTTCAGTGCCCCCTGACATGCAGATAGAGCAGTTTATGTTTAAAAGATGCTTCCCTTTGAGCCTTACGTGGATGCAGAGGGTGATTCTGGGCTCAGACTACATCCCACCTCAAAACAGGTGGATGGACCATGGCTGTGTCACCACTCCATGACATCAGAGCCAGGATGCCTCATCTCCTGGCAGCAATGGGGAACTACAGACCAGAGTGAAGCCCTCTCTCTCTCTCCAGCCCAGTGGGAATTCTGCCACTGGTTCTGGTGCATGATTGGATCATCACACAGTTGTAAATCCCACCTGCCTCAGAAGCTGCCAGGATCTCAGAGGAAACAAACTTGTGCTATGTTAAAACTGCAGAAAAAGGTGCTTGGGCTGCCCACAGTGATTCAGGGCACTCGTGGGTACCCAGATGGCAGAAAGGGTCAGGTTTTGTTGTCCTGCAGATCTCTGGGATGTCTGCACACAGACAAACCCAGGGCAGAGTCAGGAGGATGGGGTCCAAAATGCCCCAACAGAGTGAATCCTCCAAGGGGGAAGGCTCAGTGATTATTAGATTACTCTGGCTTGCACTCTGGGCTGGTCAAGGATTTGGGAGAGGCAGGTGTGGCAGCCCCAACAATGTCACTTTTCTCTGGGTTCCCAGAAGCAGTGGGAGGGATAAGCAGAGATTCACAGCAAGGAAAAGAAATCTGGCAATGCTTCACAGGCCCCAGGCAATGGGCTGTCTAAGCAGGTGGAAGAGCCTTCATCACACACAGCACTGTACAGTGACCAGACAAAACAGGGGCTGGTGGCTCCACAACTCTCAATTAAGAAAATACAGGGTGACTGGGTCATGCAGAGCGAGACAGAGACTTGATGAATTCACCTCTGTGCTTAGGAGAGCTCCATGAATAATGCTCAGGCAATGAGGAGACAGGGAGAACACTTTATTTTCCCACTCATGGCTACAGCCTGGGGCTTTGTGAGGGCTGGGTGTTCAGTGGTTAACTCAGCCTCTTTGACATGCCACTAAAATTAAACTTGCAGGAGTCATCAGACATGACAGTGATTAAAACCCTGGGCTCAGGAGAGATCCCTCCCCACACTGGTAATATCTGCAGGCTGTTGACTTCAAGGCACAGACATGTCTGAGGACAGCTGACCCTGAAACTGTGACACAAACTATTGCCAAATGCAAGAAGTCTATTTAAAACCTGCCCTCTCACATAAATAACTCTTTTTATTTGCAGGTAGCCCTGAGCCATCAGCTCTGGGCATCGTGCCATGCTCTCAGGAATTACAGCCCCTCAGGCTGTCATGTAGCTTTGCCTCTGGCACACCCTAAATAGCTTGTGTGGCCTCTCAGTTATTCTGGTGCCAGCACAAGAGCGGGTTTGTTCACCCCTGACACGCAGCAGCCTCTGCAGTGAAAGCCAGCAGCTGCTTTTGGGCAGCTCACAGGAAACACAGAGCAACCAGGAGAGACCTGGGGAAATGGGAATACGGTGAGTGGAATGGCATCACCCCAAAGACAGCAGGGCAGCACCACAGCACCTTCTGTGGGCACGAGTCATTTAGTCCTTCTATCTAAATGATGGCATCTGCAGCAATAAAATACCTTGCAGCTCCATGGCAGGAGACAGACACCAAGCAGAGCCTGGTTACAATCCACACTGGTGAATTGTTTTCCAGGGCTGGCCAAATCTGAGCACTAAGAAAGAGCCTGAGCAGCTGTACTTGTCTGGTCAAGAGCTGGAGCAAAAGAAAAGGGAATTCTGTGTGAAACTTTCACATCAGCAGCGCCTGGCTCAGGGGGCTGCACCACAGGAATGGTCCATGGGAAGCCTAGTTTTGTGCTGATGGTCTTCTTCCCCACTGTTGAGCCACTGAGGGCTGGAGCAGCCTCAGGCACCAGAGATCCCCATCCCTGCTCTGCAAAGCCCTTTGCAGGGGATATCTATCTGGATTCGCAGTGTTATTCCATAAGTGGCTGAGGTTGAGCTACTATTCCAACACAGAGGGAGAGGTTTGTGGATGATGATTGCAAATACCAGCTGCTTAAGGCTCAGGTTTTACCTTGGGTGATGCTCCCTTCTCGTTATTCTGCTTGCTAGAAGCCCAACCCTTCCCAAGGTGTTCATTAAACCTCACACCTACCAAGAGCCTCCCCAGTCAGCATCTCAAGACTGTGGAGCACCTATAGCATGAGCCTCAGCTGGATATACCCTGCCAGGGAGCTGCTGAATGTCACAGTGTTTGTCCTTGAGGAGACCAGACGGCAGAAGGGGAGGTAAAATTTATTGGCCTTGAAAATATCACCCAGCTATTCCAAATCACAACTCTAATAGGATCCTAAGTCAAGTCTGTGCAGTGATTTCTGCTGCAGCAAACAGTGGCAGGGTTAGATTTCCTATTGCCCTGATTCCTGAGCTTTGGATCATTTGATCCCTCAGTGATGGAAGCTTCAGGCTCTTTACGTGGAACATACCTTTTATTTACAACCCTGAAGGGATACCAAGAGCTGTGTCTTCTGCCTCAAGACAATCCAGATACTTCACTGAAATGCAGCAGGGAGTTCATAAACATGAGTTACTTTCTAAGACCACAATATTGAATTTTTAAGGTAAAGTGTGCAAGGTAAGGAATACACAATTTGTAACCTCATATATTATAGTAACAGAATGCCAGAATGGTTTGGGTTGGAAGGGACCTTTAACACCATCTCCTTCCATCCCCTGCTATGGGCAGGGACACCTTCCTCTAGACCAGGTTGCTCCAAGCATCATCTAGACTGGGATGGGGGACCTCCCACCTTTAGAATCAAGAATTTCTTTTCAATATCCACTCTAAGCCTGCCCTCTGTCAATCTGAAGCCATTCCCCACCATGCCCTTGTCAAAAGTCCATCTCTCTTGTGGCTCCTTCAGGTACTGAGCGACAGAAACTTTTCAGGAAGCCAATCTAAAGTTGGAGATTGGGAATCCTATCCTTCCAAGAGGGATTTATTAAAAGAACAGTGGCTCTCTACAGCTTTACCAGCCTGGGCCAGCACTCTGCAAGTCTCTCACAGGGCCGCTCATCTCTGCCAAGATGCCACAGACACTGCTTGCTCAGATCCACTGGGCATATCTGCTGGACAAGATGTCATGAGTCTTTAAAGCTCCTAGACAGCAACTACATCCTCCAGAAACACAATGATAAATCACCTCTGGACTCTGAGGCAAGCCTGGAATCACTGCAGGATGGGTTTACTGACAAAAATTACCTATTCCACGGGAACAAAACAAGCAAATGAAGCAACAAGACATCTTAAAAGCCTTGTAACAGGAACAACACTGAGAATGCAAACAGAGCAAATACACAAGCAATTGATGTACCTTTGAAAATACCCACTCTGGGTAGAAGGCTGGGTTAGATGACATCCAAATACTCTTTCCAAATGAAATCTGTCTATAACTCTCTGAATTTAAAACCTACAAAACCTAAAAATGATGCTTTTCAATTCTTTAAGTCATCAAAAAAACCCAAGAGTTCATCCTGAAGAGATGACCATCCTGTATCCAAACTGAAAAGAGTTTAGAAAGTCAAGACCAAGTAGTTGGTCCCCTTGGTAAAATCATTCTTTGCAGCAGTTACTTCCTCCCTGGGGTGTGATTTCCTGACATATCTGGAATAAGGATTCCTCTGGGAAGATGCCCATGAGCTCTAACACCAGTCTCCTGATTCCACACATTCACAGACCCACTGTCCACCTCTGTGTGTGCAGAAATTCCTCTGGGCACATTCCACATTCAGCTTTAAAAGCTGAACTCCTAACAGCCAGGGAAATGTATCAATTATTTAAGAACAGTGTTTTTAAGCACTGCCTTGAATGTTATACCCAAAATTTTCCTCTGATGGAGATATTATCCACTACCTAACTGCAAAGGATGTAACTGCAGGGATACTTCTACTCACCTTCTTCCTTCTCTGCTGTGCAATTGTTATTTCTTTCCCCCACACCCAGAAGCCAAGCTGACACTGTTAATGTGCTCACAAACACTCCAGCAAAAATCTGAGCGGGGACATCATCAACGTACAAAGCACCAGGGTTTGCAGAGAAGCACTTAATTAAGTGCAACTGCTCAGCTGCAGTCACACTGATCTGACAGAAATGATAATTCGGGGCCAGATTACATCCCAGATCCTGGCAAAAGCAGCTGAGGGAAGAACTTGGCCCTGCCATGCTCCAGCCTGACAGTCACAAATGGAATTGCCTGTGTGCTCAGGGACAGCTGTGCTGAACCCTCTGCCAGCAGGAGCCAGGGATGGGCCCCACGCTGGTTTATACCTGGTGGAACAGACGGCTCTGCTCAAGTCAGGGAGATTGTTTTCAAAGCAAGCCAGCACTGGAAGAACAGAATCGGGTCCCAGCTCAAAATTATCCTGTGAAATTCTTCCCTCCATGGGCAAGGTGTGTTATCTCTTGGCAAGTTGAGTTTTGTTCCACCCTTTCAAGCAGCTCCTGCGTCACTGTTGGAGCAGTAGAATTGTGGAAGTGGAGGAGGAAGCATGAAATTAATTGTCCCAGAATGTGATGGAACTTCCAAGCCCTGAAGGCAAGATTAGATGTGGTTTTCTTAAGAACTGAGTAGGGTGAAGCTAAGCCAGCTTGGTCCTGCTGCAGTGCTGGTGGTTGGACTGGATGAGTTCTTTGGGTTCCCTCCTAACCTTGCATTTCTATGATTTCCCAGGAACTACTGCAGAGGGATTTATAAATTTCCATCCCTGCCACTTAATGTTGGGGCTCCTCAGCACCTGAGGCTGAGAGTCAACTACAGCATGCATAAGGAAAAGCTGGAGTCAGAGGGATGTCTTCTCCTGCCTCACAACACAGAGGAAGAGGTGTTTGCATGTGGAGCCTGACAGGAGATGGGACAAAGCCTCCACACCATTTCCCCAGGATAATAGGCACTTACCCCTCAGGGGAAGGNCTCCACACCATTTCCCCAGGATAACAGACACTTGGCTATGCCAACTTACCCCTCAGGGGAAGAAAACCAAGACCCTGCAACCTGTTTTACTTCTTATCCCATAGAAACGAGAGCAGAGAGGGCTACCTGGTTGCTCTCACTCCATATTATGATCCAGGAGGAGGAAAGGGCAGTTTTTATCCTGCTGTACCTGCTGAGCAAGCCATGGTCTTCCACTTGGAAACCATCTCCCAGCTCTGAGCACCTTCCTTCTCAGCTCTGAGCTGGTTTGGTTGCACTTAACACTACTGTTCTCTCATAAATGGGCCAGAAGAGATTAATTAATGGCCTGATCCAGGCAAGAACACAAAATACGGAGACATTAGATAATATAACAGCAAGATCATAAGCAAATTATTGACCTCTTCAACTCATTAAAAAAACCCCTTTGGCAATCATGTATGCCTTTATTCAGCACGTATCACTCATCTGTCAGCCTTCTGGGAGCTATTTGTGAATGAGCCTTTCTGCAGCACGACCTTTATTCTGCCTTCTGACACCACAGGTCCAGCTGAGCAGGGCAGTGATCTCAGTCCTCGGGAATCAGGCTGTTTAAAGGGATCCTGCCACGAGAAAGCCTACCTGAATTTTTTGATTGGAGACTGCTTCTCTTGCGAAGTCGCAAGGTGCCCAGAATAATAAATGGGAAAAATCATAATGTTCCAGTTTGTTGAGAACCAAGTCATGAAAAAAGGACAGTCAAAGGTCTCAAATGTGATTTTGACGAACTGCGTGGTCCCGACCCAGGAGGAGGAGACGGACAAAATGATCAGGAATCTCCAGATAAGCTTGAGAAATGTGGATGTGCAAGACTGGCATCGTGTCTGTCCTTCAGCTTCCTGGCTGCTGCTCTCTGTGTGCGTTTGTGTTCCTTCTTCTCCTGAAAGAAATAAAATAAATAGAAAAAGAGTTGTATGTATAATGAATGCATTCAAATCAGTTCTTGGCAAAATCTCCCCTGTCGATCCAGTCACAAATCATCCCTTGCCTTCTCCCAATAATTCGTCTATTTCCCATAAATACCAAAATCCTGCACCAAAATACTTTAATAATGCCATCTCTGTCACTTCAAGGAGGCAGGAACAAAACACAAACACAACACCAAGGCCTGAGGTAACAGTGTCACAGTCAAGCTGTTGTCACTATTTGCTTTATCAGCCCTTCTTTCCCTCTGTCAGCAAACCTCCAAAATAAAAATACATCCCTTGGAACCAATGACATTATGAAGTCAATTACTGTGCATGTGGGAAACAGAAAAGCCCTCTGAGCCTGCACTTCTGGAGCCAAGAACAAGTCCTTATTATTCAAGATTTTAACTCCAGAATCACTTCTTTATTTGCAAGCAGGAATGGGGGAAAAGAAACAGTTGGCTGGTTTTGTCTATCCAAGTGGAGAAAGGCTTTTTGCAGCCAAGTTGGTGTACTCACATTCTGCAAGTTAAAAAAGGGGGCTGGACAAAAGTGAAGTTGGAAATGCCTACAAATAAACCTCTACACATAAGCAAGGGGGAAGCAGAAAGGTGTCCTGTCCCATTTTAGTACAGTGCTTTCTAGACCTAACCTGCAGACTTCCCACCAGAAGAGGAGGGATTTGAATCTCACTGACTGGGGACTTGTTCTCCAGACACATCTCCCAGAGGTGTAACCCATGAACCCTGTTTTGGCTTCACAGATCCCAGCTGAAAACAAGAAGCACTCACACAGTTGCCAGTGTTATCCAATATTTACCCCATATCACATCAGTTTGATAGAAGAAACAGG
>WBMV01005837.1:61714-183460 GCA_013396655.1 Campylorhamphus procurvoides | reverse complement strand
ATATATATATATATATATATATATATATGCTCACCAAAGGAACTTATCTCTCTCTAGACTAGACATTTACATCCAATTTAAGTGAAAACAAGATTGATCCCAGCCAAAGTGCCATAGGAGCTTGTCAGCTGCTTTCAAAATCCATGGGATGTGCACACCTAACTCTTGGCCAAAGAATCCAAAAGGACAAGATTGGAAATATCTTTAAAAATAATTACAGGGCTTGAACTCAAAGACGTGGTGGGCAAGCATGCAACCCATACTAAAGAGGTTTGAGGATTTCCAACTCATGANAACACAAACACAACACCAAGGCCTGAGGTAACAGTGTCACAGTCAAGCTGTTGTCACTATTTGCTTTATCAGCCCTTCTTTCCCTCTGTCAGCAAACCTCCAAAATAAAAATACATCCCTTGGAACCAATGACATTATGAAGTCAATTACTGTGCATGTGGGAAACAGAAAAGCCCTCTGAGCCTGCACTTCTGGAGCCAAGAACAAGTCCTTATTATTCAAGATTTTAACTCCAGAATCACTTCTTTATTTGCAAGCAGGAATGGGGGAAAAGAAACAGTTGGCTGGTTTTGTCTATCCAAGTGGAGAAAGGCTTTTTGCAGCCAAGTTGGTGTACTCACATTCTGCAAGTTAAAAAAGGGGGCTGGACAAAAGTGAAGTTGGAAATGCCTACAAATAAACCTCTACACATAAGCAAGGGGGAAGCAGAAAGGTGTCCTGTCCCATTTTAGTACAGTGCTTTCCAGACCTATCCACCAGAAGAGGAGGGATTTGAATCTCACTGGCTGGGGACTTGTTCTCCAGACACATCTCCCAGAGGTGCAACCCACGAACCCTATTTTGGCTTCACAAATCCCAGCTGAAAACGAGGAGCACTCACACAGTTGCCACTGTTATCCAATATTTACCCCATATCACACCAGTTTGATAGAAGAAACAGGAAAAAAATCTTCCAAAAACCATGACCTGAAGCTATTCTTAACTATTCCCATCAATTACCACTCACATCAACATGTGATGTGATGTATAGAAGAAATCCTATGGTTTCAAAAGGAGCTGTGTATCCCCTGCAGTGAAGGCATACACTGTCCCATACTGAACTCATGTGGGACAGAAGAATCCTTTCAGACTCAGGTTTACTTTCCTTTTCTATTACTGTTTCTGCTACAGCCAGAAAGAAATGTCAAACTGAGGTTCCCAGTTATTACTTTAGACCAACATTACATCTAAAAAAAGACCCAACATAGCAGGGAGTGCATTTGCAATCAAGCATTCTCCTAACCAGGACGTGGAGCTTTTTGTAGTCGTGATTGTGTGATGTGGGTTTTTCCTAAAAATAATCCGTATTTGATGGCTCCATTGTTTAGTGCTGAATCAAGTATTTAAATAAAATTACAGGTTTATTAAAAACATGCAGAGGATAACCAGCCACGGGTCTGAAAAGGCAAACATCCTTTTAGCATTCTCTTTGACTGCTGAGAGAAAATAGATATTTTTATGGTACTAATAATGACTGATACGTTCCATTAAAAGGTAAATTACAGTTTATTTGCAAGATAGAATGGCTTTGAAAGAATATATTATGTAACATCCACTTGCAGGTCTTTCTGCTAAGCAAAACTACCATGCAATTAGTCCTTCTTCAGCTAACAGTTCAAATAATCATGCAATGAGAGAAGAATAGAGCACTCCTATCTGTGCTTTCTATTTTCCAATTACCAAATAATGATGTAATTGCTGTCACCACACATGACACTACCATTAGCAGCTGACTTGGGTTTTCCAGTCCCAGGTCTGACTGCCAGGGAAAGGCACAGAAATACACACTTGTTACAGGACCTGCCTTGGATTTAAAGACCTCTGTAAGTTTTAGCCTGAATAAATGTACGGTGGGGAGTTTCTGTAAGTGCTTAATGGGTGGAATTCATCTCGTGGGATATAGTGGGCAAATAATTGTGTATTCAGGCCAAACATGCTGTCTAGGGGCCCTTTATATTTAATGACAATGGAAAGGCGTGGTGAGAGGGTAGCTGACTCCATCCTTTAATATATATATATATATATATATATATATATATATATGCTCACCAAAGGAACTTATCTCTCTCTAGACTAGACATTTACATCCAATTTAAGTGAAAACAAGATTGATCCCAGCCAAAGTGCCATAGGAGCTTGTCAGCTGCTTTCAAAATCCATGGGATGTGCACACCTAACTCTTGGCCAAAGAATCCAAAAGGACAAGATTGGAAATATCTTTAAAAATAATTACAGGGCTTGAACTCAAAGACGTGGTGGGCAAGCATGCAACCCATACTAAAGAGGTTTGAGGATTTCCAACTCATGAAGCTGGGGCTGGAGCAAGGTTGGAATTAGCACTTGTGTGCAGACACCAAATGATATGATAATGAGGAGAAAACAAACTGAGCAGCCAAAGTGGCTGGTAGAGAGCATTTCAGAAGGAGCAAGGCAGCAGAAGTCCTTGGTGTCTGCACTTAGATCAGAATGAAGCAAAGCAAGAGCCTTAACCATGGCAAGAGCACAGAAAGGATGAAATGACAGGTAAGAATACACCACAGGTGACACGAGAAGGTGACACTGGCCAACAGCAAACTGTGTGAAAGGCAGGGAGCAGAAATACCCCTGCATGGTCCCCCTTAGTGTGAGCCCTACTTGGAGTGTCTCTGTGACAAGACAGCCACAGAAAAGCCTTTTGCTTTCTTTTGTCAGAAGAGTGAGATGAGGAAAATCAACACCTACAGCTTTTCATCTGAACTCTTTGGCCTATTTGGCAACTACACCCTAGAAAATAATATTCTCTATGTTTGTTCACCTCCCGGTCAGCTCAGTCCCACTCAGGCTTCACTGATGAGGAAGGGAAGATCAGCATGAAAAAGGAAAATAATAAATGCAAAAGAAATGTTTAGAAGAGTAGGATGTCAAAGCCATAACAAGTGGTGTAAACTCCTTTCTTACGGAAGATGGATTCTGATTTTGGATGTGCCCCAGTGCCAGCAGGCACAGTTATTTCAGCCTGATACCTGTAAAGATGAGATCATTTTTCTGGTCTCTTAGCTATGATCTCTAATGTGAGACGCTGCATCATCCACTCCTTGCAGCAATAATCACCTCCAACACTTTCCTGAGGCTTTCCATGAAGGGAGTATTCCTGGAGGATGAGATCCCTCTGTTTCCACACAGGATGAGAACGACTGACTCCTGCTGCCATCCATGGTGAAGTGGCAAGAGGAAGGTTCATCTTCCCCAATTCCAGTGTGCAAGGGAGATCCAACCTGTTCCTCCTCCCCTTTTTTGCCCACAGTATCTACAGAGTCTTCCAAAGAACTTGGGCAGTTAAATTATTTCCTTCCAAAAACCTTGGACAGGGAAATCATTTCACTCATTTAGCATCTCTTCTGCTCAACAGCACGGTTCAGCAGACTCAAAGGCCTGTGGCTGCATATTGCAACTGCTCCCATCCCATCCCTGTTGCTGCTGGGTGGACACCAAGGTGAAGAAGTCAGTGTTCACTCTACCTACAGGCTCATTTGAGCTAAACTGCTGCAGTAAAGTGGCTGACACACTCCCAGTGGAAGCCCTGATGTGCAGCTGACCGATGATCTGAACTGTGATGGTCTTCCCTAGATATCCTTCCACCTGTTGCTCCTTCTCTTCCTCTTCATCAGACCATCCATGGAATGAGCTGAAGTTGTCACTGTCTTTGAGAAGGAACAGGTCTGGCTCTTAAAGGTCCTGGTCTCTGGCCAGGCTGAAGCTGAGGAAACACAATCCCTCTGTAAAACCTGACTGTGTGCTAACGTTAATCAACTTTCAAGATCTTCTGTGCCTTATGATGCCTGAGACACCTCACAAATTACATGTACCTGCTGACTCCCAGGCCTTTTCCTCCCATCTGTGCTTCCTTCCCTCCTACAACCCCAGCTGGTATGCGGGCACGGGAAGGACTTGCACGTGGCTTTGCCATTTGCAGCACCGTAAATCAACATCAGCATGCTTGGGCTCTGCCCCATCTCTCAAAAGGCAGACAAAAAGAGGCCTCTGGCAGGCATGCTGGGAATGTTCCTACCTGATCTGCTCTGCCTCTCGACTCTGCTGTGCCGACAGATTCCCGAGGGACTTCGATTCTGCAGCTCAAGAATGGGAGCAGCAGAATCTTCAGCAACAGATAGAGGGGACAGCTGCCTAGTCATGCCTCTGTGTCTGCTGGGGCAGTTGCCTCCTGGCTTGCATTGGATGACAGATGATCGGGAGGCACCTGAGAAGAAAGAGTTTGCATCAGTTTGGCTGTAAAGTCCCTGGAGGAACGCGGGGCTTTCAAACAGGCTGTCAGCGAAGCGCACACGAACGGCACAAATCAAGGGTTCCAGCTCTGCTCAGAATAAAGTAAGTAAGTAAGTAAATAAATACTTAACTCTCTCCCCCCTTACAGGTAAAAAGGTGCTGTAAGAAAACCAGGCTTTCCCCTGAGGAAACGAGAGCCCCATGCTGCAGCACATCCTCAGCCCCACGGCTCCATCCATGGGGCGTGCACAGGCAAAGGAATTTGTACTCACGTGGGCCCCTTTCCTGAGCACTGTCCCCGAGTCAGGCCAAAGGAGAGGTCACCATTCCCCCTTAGTGTGGAAAGGAGGGCTGAGGAACCACTGCCTGCCA
Organism: Campylorhamphus procurvoides; assembly: GCA_013396655.1. Classification (NCBI taxonomy): domain Eukaryota; kingdom Metazoa; phylum Chordata; class Aves; order Passeriformes; family Dendrocolaptidae; genus Campylorhamphus; species Campylorhamphus procurvoides. The sequence goes on along the minus strand of WBMV01005837.1, from coordinate 178,771 downwards.
GGGTCAGTGCTGAGAGCCCCTCCAGAAGAGACCCTCCTCTTTCCATCCTCCAGAATGACCCTGGAAGGCTCTTGTATGGAATGAAGCCACGGTCACTGACAGGTCTTTAGGATGAAGATGCCAATTTTAAGCCCTTCCAAGCATCAAATCAGAATCTCCACATCTTCAGAGAAGTTGCCTTTTCTTCTTCTGCTCCCTGCAGACAAGTCCAAGGTGCTGCCTTTCACAGGGAGGCTGTAGAGAGGCACGAGGCAGCAGAGAAGACCCAGGTCCCAGAATTACCAGGTGTACCAGATGAAAAACTTCTCCTTTGATGAGTAGGAGTTTGAAGGACTGGGCTGAGAATCAGCGAGCAACAGCAAGGAGTGAAGTGCTGGAATCCAGCAGCATGCCTGGAGATCCTGAATGTACTCCCAAATTTACTGAAGGTGTCTCTGTAAGAGGCCAACACACAAGCAGCACAAGAGAGACCTCCTCTCCAGCAGAAAGTCAAGGTGACTTGACTTTTTTGGTAAGGACAGGGACAGTCCTTTTGGTAAGGACATTTTTGGTAAGGACAAATGTGTGTTTGTGGTCAGTTGAGATCATTCACCTCTTGTTTTGCAGCTGCTCCTTCAACTGGTGACGACCTTACCTAAACTTTTGGAATGTACATACACCCAGAGCAGCCACTGATGTTTTCATGACTCAGAAGGAATTAATATGATAATCCCAACTACTTCACATGGAACAGAGCACAAAACCAGACACACACCCCATGTGTAAGGTGCCACATGTGCAATAAATACAGCAGAAATCTCAGAGGGTGACATTCTTGGTTGCAACATGAGCCATTCCAGTACAATTCCTGCAAATAACTCCGTGCCCAACAACATAAAAATATATTCCAAAGCAAGGGCTGTATTCAGGATTCAAGAGACTGCATGAATCTTGCCAGAGGAAGGCAGAGTTCACATAACTTTTGATGGACTTAAAGCCATGTTGGACTCACCAGGTCTAAGTACAAAAGTTCCAAAGGAAGAGATGTATAAAATACGGAATTATACAGAAAAAAACCCTCTCTCAGCCTTTTTTGAGCCTCCAAGGTTAATTTTTACCCACCAAGTAGACCTAACCAGCAGCAAAGCCCCTCCAGATGACCTTTCTCAGGATGCTCTTCCCCTTCTCCTCTGTCCAGTATGAGGTACCCCTGACACAAGGGGTACACCCAAGTTTAGGTTTCCTTCCACCTTGTCACGTAGTCACACCTTGCCATGAAGTCCTACAAATCCATAAACAACCCACAGCAGACCCACAAGTTGACTTGGAAAAATAAAGACCTGCATGTTGGCTAAGCACTGTGTTATCCCCTCATTTTTTGGTGAGCATTACTTTCTGCAGAGCTTTTTAGAGCCTACTGGATGTTTTCAGACCTTTAAAAAGGCATTCACCTTCATATATTTACTTTTTAATGGAGAAAATAATGTTCTAGCAGTCACACAACTCCTCCCACGACTTTGTTGTGCTCATTTCAAAACTCTAAGCATTACTTCTCCCACTGGTCAAACCAGGATAACCTTACCTACTCTTTAAGACTTAGTAAACATCTTGTAAGTTACTCTGAGGTTGAACAGTGTGTTAGAAATGTAAGTCCTTGGCCACTCAGCCCATCAGAAGCAGCATAACACCTTCATTTGACAGCTGAAAGTTGCAGCCTCTGAGGTCAAGCCAATCAGTGGTTTTGGGACTAAATATTCAAAAAGGCATTTAGGATTTGCCAGGTCCCCAGCTTAAAGAAGTTTTATTTTCAGGAAGTGTTTGCTGACTACCTGTCCTCAGAGAAGCAGCCACTGATGTGACTGGACCCAAATCACTCCTCACTTTGATAGTCACCATTTAAAGAGATGAAAGCATAATGTTGAAAGACACATGCTACGTCTCAATTCAGATTCCATTTAGAACAAGACCAGGGTTCACCTTACACTCAGCAGAAATCTAGCAGGTGATCTGCAACCAAAATTTGAGGGAAGCCTATTTTTCCTCACGTGCAAAGAGAGCTCTGAGTTATCTGTATGCAGTACAACAGAGCAGCTCGAGTCTTCTCCTGTGCACTGAGAACCTCAGCAGCTGAGGCCAAAACTGTAATTCAAGACACAGCATTTAATGGAAAGTCACTGCTTGATTTACTGAAATCTTCCCTTATACTTGAAGCAATCAGACAGCACAGCCATTTATCAGTATTTCATTGTTACAGCTAGAACGCCTGGGACATCTAATGCTGCTGAATCTGAACTTATTGTAAGGTTATCCTTTGACAGGGGAGGTGAAGAGATATATGCTGGCCTGACTTATCCAAACCTGGAATCAGCAACATGGACAACAAACCACCAGCTGCGGAGTGGAGCAATGAAACCTCGAGGTGGGCAATGTTACCCCACCTGAGGGGAAGGGAAGGCAGAACTCCTGTAACTCCAGTTTCTGTCTCACACAGAACTATCAGCTATTGAGCACAGATCTGCTAAGACCCTCCAGATTCGGAGGGATGAAGGTCAGCATTTTCCATTGAAGTTTCTTATAAGTTCATAAAACCTACACACATATGAAGATCTCACGTTTTTAGGCAGTGAGACCATGTCTTCTGCAGAGGGGGCAACAGCAGAGTCCTGGCATGACTTGCCACATGCAAATGGACAAGAAACTGTGTCCTAAAAAGGTACAATAATAAAAATCCTCCAGAGTAAAGAGTCTTGGATTCATTTGATTTATTTTAGATGTCAGTTTTAGGATGAGAGAAGTAGTGCCCTGGGACTGTCTCCCTGTGAGTATACAGAGAATAACCAAATCATGGAATGGTTTGGCTTGGAAAAGACCTTAAAGACCATCTTGTTCCATGGACACAAATACCTTCCACTAGACCAGATTGCTTAAACCCCCATCCAACCTGGCCTTGAACAACCATCCTGAGCAGAGATGTTAACACTGGGTAGGACTTTTTACCCAATTCGTGGCTTTAGCAGAGAAGAACCACAGGCTGAGAACGAATCTACATTTTGGGCACCATTTGAGGTTTTAAGAGAACACTACTTCAAGAGATTGGGGGAAAACAGATAGGAAAAACCTTGACAGACTGTCAGATCTTGGTGCTGGAATTGTTCCTTGGAGGTTATAACCGAGTGTCAGAGCAACACTCTGCTGATGGGATTGACAAAACAGGCAAGGGAGAACTGCAAAGTACCACATCTGATTGTATCTGGCACATCTAGTCAAATCCACCTGGATTGCTTTTTATTATTGGATTAAAAAAAAATCCCTGCTCTTTCCCACTTTTTTATGATTATTTCTAGTTTATTCATCTGTTTCAGCAAGTCCTTTCCTTGCCCTGCAAATATGGATGCTTTAGAACTTTAGAAGTAAGGCCATTTCTCTGCACATGGAGACCAGAGGGAAACCAGCAAGGGGAACCTGTGGCTTTCCTCATGCTTCTAACAATGTCTATCCTTGCCTTGCATTAATTATTATACACACATCCCAGTGTACTTTGGTTTAGCAAGGTAATTATGCCTGTGACTAGTCTAAACACAGGATTAGTATCACTGAAGTCCAGCCTGTTCATGTTTAACACCATCCCCAGACCCAGCTGTGGAAGGAGGTGAGCACCATTGTGCTGCTGCCATCGTGCCCACTCAAGCCAGAAACCAGCAGCACATGGTGGTCCCGAAAACCATTTCCACCACCCATAAATAGCCCCTTACCCCTCTCAAAGTTGCTGGTACATGATTTGTGGCTTCTTGTTCGCACACAGATTTCCAGATGCAGCTCACACAGAGAGAAAACCTGTCCTCATCCACCTTGGCTCAAAAAATCCCTTTGTTATTTGCCAGGTTGCTTGGAGAGAAGAATTATGTTTTGAGGTTCAAAATCAGTTATTTTCAGATCATCTTCACATATATGAAAACTTTAGCAAGTGACATCAGTGCTTGGAATAATAAAAACAACCTATGCCATTTCATTGAGACAATGATTGTGGTCTCACAGTTGGATCATAAAACCATGGAATACCCTGAGTGGGAAGGGACCCACATGGATCATCGAGGCCAAGTCCTGGCCCCGCACAGGACAGCCCCAAAAATCCCACCATGTGCCTGAGAGCATTGTCCAAACGCTCCTTGAGCTCTGGCAGCCTTGATGCCCTGACCATTTCCCAACCACACTCTGGGTGAAGAACCTTTCCCTAATATCCAACCTAAACCTCCCCAGACACACCTTCCTGCCATTCCCTCTGCTTCTACATCAAATGGATTGCCAGTTAAACCAGCAGTGGAACATAAAAATGCAGTTCTGGAAGTAAGTTTTATGGCCAGATCATCATAGAATTGATTGTTTCTTTCTCTTTTCTCTTTCATCCAACTGCTCTGATGGAAATTTAAAACCTCTCAAACAGGTAACTGAATTCCCTTCCGAAAGCCATCTGTGCAGCTGACACGAATTGTTGGCTTATTTAGAGACAGCAACACCTGGCTTGATGGTATGTGCCAAAACCCATACCATTTCTTTGATCACACAGCTAAATCATATCTTATAGAGGTGATGTAAATGAGCTGGACAGTTTCTTCATGTAATATTCCCAAAGCCTTGCATAGCAGTGGTCACCTGTAGTCAGGAGAGAGACCACCTTTTCCAACAGTCAAGACACCTACAATCTACTGAATACTCAGTATCAAAACAGCCTTCTTTTACCGCGTCCTCAAAATCCCAGCTCCTCACATGTCATTGTTTCAGCACCGACAAAACGACACGTCCCTACCAGTGCCACGGACACGATCGCTGGGCTCCAACAGATGGGTGGAGGTAGGAGCCAGTCTGGTGGTGTGTGCAAAGTGCGTCAATGGAGCGTTCCTGCTAAATTGGGCCCCGGAGAGAGCACTGACAGCACTGCCTTTGGCACGGCGCCGTTCCCTGCTGGAGCGGCGATGACGGAGCCGCTCACACCCCACCAGCCCATTGTCTCCAGCAGCCTGAGCATGTGCTGAGGCTGAGATCACCACCATGAGGGGCTGGAGGTCTTTGAGGTGAAATTCTGGTGTTAATGGCATGCAGCAAGGAGAGGATGACGGGAATTTCGGGGCCAGGGTAACATGGGAGGCACTGAGTGCTGCAGGAAAGGCACTGCTGTTGGTTGAGGGAAGAGAGATGAGCTGCTTCTGCCCATTTTACAGCAACAAAACCTCATTAGGTTGGATTAGCCATGGCTTTAATTGCATTGTTTGCTACTGTGAGCACACAACTGGGAGCAGGGCTGTCCACCACTCTCCATCCAATGATGAGACAGGTCTAGAGCATATTTTATCTCAGGCTGTAAAATCAAACTCTGCTCTTCACTGCACTGGTGTAAACCCACAGCAACTCAGGACAGGCAGCCCAGCAGTCTGGGCACACACTGCCATACCTGAACGTAACAGCTGACCTGGGAAGTTAAAACTGAAGGGCAAACTCTCCCCAACTTTCAATGTGTTTGGAACCAGCAGTTTGACTGAGGGCACAAGGTCGTAACTACATTTACTAAACGCATGCAAACCCAAGAAAACAAGCAAGCACGCTTTGCAGGCAGCATGTTACACGGGTTTGAGGAACAAGCACTTCTTGTTCAGTGAAGAAAAATCAATTCACCATGTCTCAGACCTCTGGGGACAATGTTCTCCACTTAAACACACCCTCCCAGACACTGAAGTGGTCCCTGGGTGTTAGTAATGCACATATGACCATTCAGAGTGATGCCTCGTTCATTTATTATTTGCTTCTTCTGGAAGTTTTTGTGTTTGAAGGGGATGAGAAGGTTACAACAATTCATTTTTTTTTGTCCTAGGGGAAAAAAAAGATTTTCAGATTATAATGAAAAACAAATGACTCAGTAATGGTGCAGAGCATTTCTCTCATGCTATGATTAACTATTGTCAAGAACTGAAAGCAAAATGCAGATATTTTTGTTGTAGTTTGCTAGTGACATCCATCAGCAATTTCTGCCAATTATCCCTTCAGTGTCTGTACACAGCCCTCTCTTCAGATCAGCAGACAGCAACTTCACTTCCAATTAGGAATCTCAACAACTTCCACGTGCCTTCCCATCCTTGCAATAAAGTGAACAAAGAGGAACAAAGGAAGTTAATAATAAAATTTCACATCCTGTAACTCACTTAGTGCCTGATCAAGGGATGTGCCACTCTACACCCTCACACCTAATTAGCCTTCCAGAGGAGCAGTTCCAGCCTAATTGTCAGGGGAGGGATCCGAGCTAGGCAAAAGAAAACCCCCCTTGGAGGTCCCGGTGATGTCTTGTGCTTTGATACCAAAACTCACCTGTGTGGCTTCCCACCTCTCACTCCCCTGACCCCAGCCAAGGCTGTGCTCCTGAATCTCCTGAATGGAACAGACACTTCCCTGTTACACCAGCCAACACTGGGGGAAAACCCCCTTCACATCACCCCTCTCACATGGGGAGAAGGAAAGATCTGACTGCAGTGACAACTGAGTGCCAGAAAAATGGTCTCACAGCAGAGACACCTGTCAGGGATGGCCAAGGTGTAACTGTAGCCCTGCTTTAGAGGAGAGATGGGACAGACAGCTTCCTGCAGTCACCTTCCATCCCTGCATCTCCTTGGCTTTGTGATGGCAACAGCACTGGGACCAAGTCCCAAAATGCCAACTTGTGATTTAAGGTCCAGACTGCTAAAAAAATAAGGGCCTTGATTCCCCTCATAACTGCCATCTGGAAGTGAAGCACAACAGTCTAAATCAATATATAAACAGCAAGAAAAGCTGGAAATTACCAGCTAGGCTGAGGATGAGCCACTAAATCAAAAAGATGTGCCCAACTCTGCCAACTGCAAAGCCCTAAGTCAGCTTTGAGCAGAAGAAATACAAAGAACTAATGAGGAGGAGCTGAGCGCATCCTCACCTAAAACTGTGAGACCTGACAACTTAGGAAATACAGAATTAAATTAAAAGAACTGGAACAGGGCAGGAGCATCTGTATATGGTCCATGTCAGCTGTGTAAACAGCCTGGGATTCCACATGGTTCTGGCTGTGTGTATTTGCTCCCAGCTGCTTTGGTTGCCACACAGAGATGGTTTTGGACTTCTCTGCCAATATGGGAGCTACACCATGCTGCTGGCTCAGTGCCTGGTATGATCTGCTAGATGAAACCTGTCAGAACACCAGTGACATCTGATATAACCTTCAGGGACTGTGAAAGGCCCCAGCAAGGCAAGGGACAGCATTTGTACACACTGGCTGTGCTTGGGATGGAAAACTGTGAGATCTGTACCCAAGGTACCTGCAAAAGCACCACATTCATGTTATAAGTAGCAGCAGTAATAACAGAATCACAGAATGATAGAATGGCTTGGGTTGGAGGGGACCTTAAGCATCATCTCACCCCAATCCTTCTTCCATGGGCAGGGACACCTTCCACTAGCCCAGGTTGCTCCAAGCCCCGTCCAACCTGGCCTTGGACACTTCCAGGGATCCAGGGGCAGCCACAGCTTCTCTGGGCAACCTGTGCCAGGGCCTGCCCTCCCTCACAGGGAAGAATTTCTTCCTAACATCCAATCTAAATCTCTTCCAGTTTAAAATTGCTCCCCCTTGTCCTATCATTATCTGCCCATCTAAAAATTAGTTCTCTTTTTTTTTTTGTTTTAGTTAGCCCCCTTTAGCCACTGGGAGGTTCTCCAAGATCTCCTGGAGTCTTCTCTTCTCCAGGCTGAACAACCCCAGCACTCTCAGCCTGTCAAAATACTGAGACTTAAAGACATAATACTGAGGTTTGACACACATATGTTGAGGAGTCAAGGCACTTCTATTTATGTTCAATACAACCAGGTCATATGGATGTATAGATAGATATGATTATTCACCTTTTGCAGATAAGGGGAGTGGGATATAAATAAATTGCACAAAGACACCTATTCATGCAATGGCTGATTCTCATCTCCCCAGATCCCACAGCTGCACTCTGGTCTCTGAGAGGGGGGTTGCCTTATTACCTCTTGATGCCTCTGCATGCAAACCTGATAAATGCCAGTTTGTAAATGCAACTTTCTACTGAAGAACCTACTCTGAGTGAATATGATGTGTCCTAAAGCCCCTGACTGGGACAGCAGGACAAAATGAATCTGGGCTGCAACATCCTTTACATTCTATAGCTGCAACTATTAAAACCCAACAATAACAATGAAAAGGACCTTTGCAGGAAGCATATGAAGGCTCTACTGGTTGAAAGGAACCTGCAGACCTCCTTATCAGGGGCCCTGATATGTGAGTGTAATTGTACGTCTGGAGGACAACTCAAATTCTCTCTTTGAAATAAATGGCTCCTCTTTGTATTGCTCTGGATCGAGACCTTTCCTCAAAATACATCAAAACAATTATCAGAAAAATGCAAATCCCCATTCAAATCTTTGTTCCAGCACAGTTAAAAACATGAAAATACTTTTTTTCTCATTTCAGCATAACTCAAACAAGCGTATCACTGCCTCTGTTTAAGCATTGACAAAGAATTCCATTGATCTGACACCAAGAATAACACACCAGCACCAGCCTGGGAGTGTCAGAACAGATCCTGGGAAAGAAGCTTATTGGAGAACATCTCTGGTGGAACTGGCAGCTGGAGGATGCATTTTGAACAACAATGGCTGCACATATTTTAAAGTTACTGGGCATGACAACATATTTAGAGTTTGAAGGAATGGAGAAGGAAGTGCTGCAAATGAAGAATGATTTTTATATGTTCAAATCAAAACTTCTATGACTCCTACACAAAATTACCTACACTGACCTACAAAAAAAAAGATTGAGAACATCCATTTGGAGTGGAATATTTCAGACTGAATTCTGCTGTTGGAAAACGTTGGTGGCATCTTTATTCTCCTTGAAAAACAAACGTGGAAATTTCGTAATTGGCCATGACAACTCTGGAGCTGGAACACACTGACCTCCTGGGAGGGTATGGACATCTCCTCCTTCAGCACTGAACTTTTCCCAAGCAAGAGCCTCTGCTTATTGCCCCTTCCTTTCCCACCCGGGATGAAACTAGGGAAGGGCAGGACCAGGCACACAAACTCTCTCTGCAACTCACAAAGTCACATGAAAGGCTATGAGACCCTTCCACCCCATGAACATCACAGAGAGCATACACCTGGCTAAGAGCTGCTGAGGAAGAGGAGGGCAGGGCAGAGGCATCCAAAGGTGTGTCTGCACCCCGGTGTTCAGCCAAGCCAAACCCACCCCAACAAACAAATCCACATCACGGAGACACATCCAACCCCCAACACGGTTCCTGGGAAGAGCAGCTGATCTTCCTGAGCTCAGCTCCTGGGGAGGATGTGGCTACCTCCACACCAGACTGCTCTCTGAGGACGAGGGAGCTGGACTGACAGATGTTTGTATTCAGGTGAAGCCAACACGTGGGTGTCTGAGGAACAACACCCAGGACACACAACCCTTTGGCCCCTTCCTGCAGCTCCAGAGCCAGAGCTTTATTTTAAGCTTTTGCTTACATAAACAATCCCCCTGAGACAACCTCAGCCTCAGTCCCCTGTACACACATTTAAAGGGACATTCTTTGCTGCAACAGACCTATGGGACTCTATTTTCTCCAGATACACTTGACCTGACACCGACTCAAGCCAATTGCAGGATTCAATGGTCTGGAATCAGACCATCCTCCCACCTCCTCAGAGCTGACCGAGCAAGATGAAACAGGAATCATTTGATTCAAAGCTGCACATCATCCCATTAAAGAAAATCTCTTTTACAAACTTGGTAATAAATAATATCAGATGCAACTCCAATCATTTCACCATTTATACACACTACTCCAAAACAAAAGGTTATCAGTCTACAAAAACCACTTTGAAATTAATCCTGTCACTGCCAGAATTTAGTGACATTTCCAAAAACAAACAGACATTCTGAGTTCAACTCTCACTTTTACCTTCACTGCCGAAAATCAAGAGTGGCTTCAATAAAAGCCACGAGGCTGCTTTGACATGAAGTTGTTGTGAAAGGAGTTTAGACCCAGAACAGTTCAGAAATCACTCGCCTGCATCTCATTAATAAATAACCACAGCATAACTTCTCCTTTCAAGAAAACACTGCAATAAATCCCGGCTGGCTCCCGGGGCTCCTCAGCTGGGTGAGTAAAAGCAGGCAGCACACTGACAGACAGCTCAACACCACACTGCTCCTATTTATTTCCTACACAAACTATTGCCTTTCCTGGCTGAGAGGTGCCCCCGGGGAGTGATTCATTCCTGCTCCCTCACACACCGATCTGAGGAGCTGAATCACCTCTCAGACGTGTCCAGCTCTCCTGCTGACTCCAGGATGCTCCAACAACTTTCTCAGGACTTAGCAAGGCTTACATTTAGACGCAGATGGATCCAAACCTGGCTGTCTCAGCCTGGCAGGACATCATGGAGCACATGCTTTGATCTCCTTGCCTGACTTAGAGCCCAATTAAGTACAATTGAAGAAGGGTGGGTTAAAGGAACATTTTCCAAATGGGACAAAAGTATTTATCACTTTATTGCTGCATTTTGCAACTCCAGGAGATACTTCCATCTGCCTTCTCCGCTGTCCTTTAGGTAATAGCTCTCACAAGGATGGCATATTTGGGATAGGTGTCCATCCCACCCACCTGGGTACACACAGTCCCCTCACTGGAGCTGTTGCTGGGGAGTGGGGGACGGCCAGGCTGAGATGAAGGCACGTTCTCAGAAGTCTTTGGTGACTGTGGTGTCAGCTTGGCACACATCTCCCACCCTCCAGAACGTCCCACATGCCAGCCCTTCTCAGCAGCTGCCTCAGCTCTGCTTCCTTCCACGTGAGCAGCACTTTCTGACCATGTCCCTGCAAGCATCTGGGTGTCTCTTCACTACTGAGGGAGTCTTCTTGCTGTGGTTCTACCAGAAGGTATCCAGGAAGCCACAAACCTCAAGCTGCCAACAAACAGCTCAGTGCCCCCTGCTCTGCTCCCAGCACACAGACCCAGCGCCCAGACTGCTCTGGGATCTCCTCCCTGTGCCCTCCTCATGCTTGGGAAGGAAATGTGAGGACAGATGCAGCACTTGAGAAGCTGGCTGCCCTATCCCATTAGGATTCTCCAGGAATTCCTGCTAAAACCTTTGCTGATCTGTAAAACTGGCTGCACACACATTTAATGTATGGGTCCAGCATTAATTCAGCTTGGCCAGCTTCATCCCTAGCAAGAACCTTTCCATTTTCAAGCCTGTTGGATATGACAAGTGCTGTCATGTAGTCACTTCCAGTCTATTGCCCTTTCTTCCGATGACGACTGGATTTTTGCCTCCCTGAGGAACCAGGCAGTGCAGTTTTTGGCACCGTTTCTGCAGCCCAGCACGGAGAGAAGGTTAAGACTGGTCTAACAGAGGCACCTGACAGCAGCTGGGCTGGTTCAGCTGAAGGCAACCACAACCTGGGAGGTGTGTGGGGCAGGGACAATCTTTAATCCTCTGCATTCACCACCTGGCGTGACACGAGCCCGGTCTGAGCTCTCGGGAAATAAAGACCAGCAAATCACCCCATTTCACCAGCAGAGCCAGCTCACCTGCCCATAACACTGCTCCTAAAAGAGCAGGACAGTGTATGAATTACAATATCCTAAAACCTGGAGTGACAGCAATAAGCAGCCAGCTCCTTCACCTTCCCTTAAGGCGTTTCTCCCTCAAGAGAGAAACACCAGGTAACTACCAAGCCTGCAGAATTCTTAATACCACACGTAACAACTCCAAGAAAAATGACACCAAATATTGCCTAGTCTGTCAAAATACAGCCATTTTTTGTAATTTAAGGCAGCCTGAGCCAGGTAGATCGAAGAACTGGAAGTCACGCTCCGCTGCCAAGCACTGGACCGTGGCTCCTGCTTTGTTTTGCTCCTGGATGTAGCACTGAATTTAACTCACAAAAAGGAATCACATTTCCATTGCTGGTCAGTGTAACAGAGCTCAGAGCAGAGGCAGCACACACCTTGACATTTTACAGCTCGAGAGTTCTCACCAATGTACCTGATGAGAAAACAGCTCATTTCTGGCAGAACAAGCAACTTCAGAAAGTGCCACACAGCTCTTTAAAACACCTGACACCCCATACCATAAACTCGAGCAGTGCAGTTAGAGCCTGAGAGCTCCACAGACATTTTAAACAAAAACTCACACCTGAACATTAGGAATATTTCTAGAAAAGCTTTCCTATCAATCTTTGCTGGTGTAGATTTCCAGCACACTGAGTTTTAGCTCTGTTTCACTCTCAGCGCAGCCACATCTGCTGCTGGACAACATCCCCACGTTTCCAGTGACTCTGAAGTGTCATGTGAAGTTGGTAGGCACCTCTTAAAGGAATGAGGCTTTTCTGTCCAGTCAAGACCACACAAAAGAATTCCCAATTTCTACCTTGTGGCTTTTGTATTAAGGAATTGCTTCAGAGCTGACACTTCTGAAAACAAGGGGAGAAAAAAGCAGTTTAAGGGGACAACTGCTATCTCGAGCTGAGGGACAGCAAGCACAAGAAAGTTGGTGCCTCTGTCTTTATAGTAAGAACAATAAATCTAGAACACAAAGGTAAAATACCCCAGAAAACTCAATGACATTATATGGACCTAATTTCACATAATTTAAAAAAACAAAATTGAAGTACAACAACTTTATCCGTTGTTCACATTTCAACATCAGTTCCTTCACCAGAAACCATCTGAACACAGGCAACAGACATTTAACTGCACTTATCCCAGACAACATTAAAGTGCTAAAAATGCTGAGAATAAATTAAAAATTAAAAATACATGTACACACACACACACACAATCCCATTACTCTGCACGGAGCAGGAGGAGCATGCGAAGTGAATTCCTGCCTAGGATTAGATATAAACAGGGGGGAAAAAAAGCATTTACCGTCTGGCACAGGCGAATTTAATTCGGAAACATTGTTAGAGGGTAACGGTGCCACCCTTGCCGAGTGTTTCTTCATCCTTTGGAGCTGCTCTCCCACTCACACGCTCGCTCTGGCTTTATTCTGCATCGCCTCTGGTCCCGAGTACTACGGCAAACACGGGGCGAGGGCTGGTGGCTGGATGTTGTTCTGGAGATGCTGCAGGAGGCTATGAGTACTGATTTGCTGTTTCCCTGGGAAACCATTTGCAACACGTTCAAACAATGCTTGACCTCTGCTCACACTTTTTCTTTCATTCAATTGTTGAGCGCGGCAGATAAAATATAAACACATTAAGCGGCGGCGACGCCTCGGAAACTTGAAAGCCCCTTTGCAGGAAAAGAGGGATTTCACATCAAACCCCTGCGCTGTGCTGGCAAGGCAGACAGGGATTTCTCAGACAACTGCAAGGGAATTATGCAACGCAATTTTCTGGTTCCTTACCCTGTGACAATATACGGATGATTACCGTAATTATTTTAAATAAACTTGGAAAAATGGAACTCCGCTAAATCAGGAATGTCTTGGGCAAAAGAGCCAGTGCCACCCAGCTCTGTGTCTGATAACAAAGCACTGGTTCTGCAGGAGGCTCTTCTAACGCCCTACAAAAATTGTCACAACCAGGAGATAAATATATATAGGCTATGGCTGGTCTACATTTCTTCCTCACTTCCCTCAGCTAGGACATGTTTTGTCCCTCTTTCCCCAGAATCTTCCCTCTCTTCCACCTCCCTTTTATTATAACTATTAATTTTATTGGGAGTTGTTCACTTGGAGCAGTGGAAAAGTTTCACTGAGCAAACCCATGACAATCCACACAACTCCTGCAACTCTTAGAAGATCCCATTCACTCGTGTAACCAGCACTGTGTCTGGAGCTTTCTTTGCCAGGAGGTGTTACCAACACCTCTGAAGATCCCTGGCTTCAGAGCTCTTCACCAAGAGATCTGCTGTCAAGTCCTATTCAAGAATTTGTAGGGGGAAAGCTTTACCACTGATATTCAATGTATTTCCTAGAGAAACCATGGCAAAAAAAAAGGAAAATGCCAGAAAGGTCACTTAGCTCTACCAGAATCTGGCAGCAAAGCTGCTGAATTTTTAAGGGATACAAATAGAGACTTTTAATCTATAGAATTTGTGCTTTTGATAGCAACTGAGAGTGGGCACTCCTGGCCAGGAGATCAGTCCTCCATCCCCTGTTATCCCAGCAAAGAGGGAGAAGCTATCAGGTGTGAGGAAAGCCAAAGTGGTTTGAAAAGGATGGACAATCACTGACCTAGAATGCCCCACCTTGGGCTTCCTAAAGCACCCTGCTGGAATCTGGCATGTTTTACACAGTAAGATGTGCTGTGCTTGGGATATGTGGGCAAGGACTGGTCCTCTCCCTCCCCCACACAGAGCCAGGACACAAAGAGAAGCAGCTGGGAGGAAGCAGAGTCCCAGCTGGATCATCCTTTGGATAGAAGAGGATGGCACATGTGGAGAACTGTCCTATGGCATCCCAATGGAATAGGCAGCCTGTGACTCCACTGCAGGAGGGAGGGGTAGGAAGGGATTCTTGGATGCTTGGGGTAACCAAGCCAGCAGTACAGGGCATTGTCTTAAACACCTGATCTTGCTCTGCACATTCCTTTGATGCTGCTCTCCTATTCCTCTTTGAGGGATCAAATCCTGCCCTCTTCTATTGGGCTGCAGTGACACAGAGAGGAACAGACATGGAGAACCCTATGGAAGGGAAGGAGAAAATACCCCATCACCCCTTCTGCCATGGCCATCCTGCCCCAGTGTCACGCACCTGGGACACACCATGGAAGGAGTACAGGGAAGAGAAATGCCTACAGCTGCCTGGTTTTCATCCAGTACATCCTCTCCTGGAAGGCTTGGACCTCTCCTTTAGGATCTTCACTCTGTCCCTGGTGACTCATAAGGCTCTCCACCATGGCAGTCTATTCCAAAGCATCACACTGCATTGCCTAAAGCTAACTGGCTTTTACTGCTTATCTGCATGCAGAGGATTTCCAGCGCTGTGTAACAACCACTATTCCAAAGAAAATTATCTTCCCAATTTGCAGAAGGAATTTTATTCTGCCGTCCAAAGTGCTGAGAGTCAGCAGTTAGTGATGGAGTAATCACCAGTCGAGTAATTGCTGGCTCCACAATCACAAGGCTCTCTATTAGTACGTGTCTAGTCCTTGAGCATTTATATAACATAAACAATGTAATAATATAACACAGAGATTGCTTTTAGAAAGCCATTTCTGCAAATAGGAGCTTATAATGGAATCATTAACGAACCTTAACAATCGTGGGGATGAAACACATGAGACAATGTCAGGCAATTCCAGACGTTTCTTCCAGACAATTTCAGCATTAACAGCAGAACGTGACTGCATCTAAGAGCTGCTGCATTTTTTTATTCAAAGGAGAATCAGCCATGGTTTCAGCACTGTAAGTCAGAAGTCATATTCAATTCTTCAAAGCAATCTTTCAAACCTCTACCCCAGAGACTCTGCTTTGTACAGGTACAAGAGAAACAAAGAAAATACAAAGCTGTTTAAAAACATGCAGGATTGGTACCTAGAACTCCCATCAAAGTTTGCAGCTTGAAAAGCATCAGTTTCTCTGGCTACACAAGCTCTGGCCATCTGTTTCTGCTCCTACTATGAATAGCTGACTGCATTTCTGGATGAGATGCTGTTCATATGGGCTCTCTGATCCTTCCTCTGTGCTCTCTATCTCCACTCTATGTGCTGAAGAAAAGAATAAAACAATAAGGAGTGGAAGAGAGAGAAGAAAGATCTGTCCCTGTCTCCTGAGACAGAAGGAAGCTCTGTCCCTGTCTCCTGAGATACATCAGACACCAATCCATCCACAAGTGCAATGTGATGACTAATTTACCAGGATGGCATAATAGTTTCTCCAAGTAACTTTTGCAAGACTGCAAGTCAATGTAAAATCTGCAGTCCTGTGCCATCTTATTCACTGATGTTTATGCAAGGTACCACAGTGAGAAAATATGAGGGGTTTCCCCCCAAAATTCAGGACTAAACTACTTTCCATGTACCTTTAAAACAGTTCTTCATATGTTTTTGCTTTCTTCAAGTTCTGTGCTTTCAGTCTTCACCATGTGAAAGCTTCCTGATACTCAGGGAGTGGGAGCTGTGGGATACCTGGAACTCTGGCTCATGTTTACCATGATCATGAGCCACAGACCACTGTCAGCCACAGTCTGGAGTAAACTGATCCCAACACAATCCAATGGTCCACATAGCACAAGGTTCTGGAGCACAGATGAGGATGAGGAGCTGCTGAGGGAGTTGGGGAGGCTCAGCCTGGGGAAAAGGTGGCTCAGGGGGGACATTCTCACTCCCTACAACTCCCTGAAAGGAGGTTCTAGCCACGTGGGGGTTGGTCTCTTCTCCCAAGTAACAAGCAATAGGACAAGAGGAAATGACCTCAAGTTGAGCCAGGGGAGGTTGAGGTTGGATATTAGGGAAAATTTATTCACAGAAAGGGTTGTCAAACCCTGGACCAGGCTGTCCAGGACAATGATTGAGTCACCATCCCTGAAGAGATTTAAAAGACATATGGATGTGGCACTTGGGGTCATAGTTAGTGGTGGCCTTGGCAGTGCTGGGGGAACAGCTGGACTCTTAGAGGTCATTTCCAACCTCAGTGATTCTATAATCAGTCTACAAATCCCATTATTTTCACTTGGGAGTCCCTATTTGTCAAGGAAACCTGAATTACAGCAGTGCCAACTACAAATCTATAAACTCTAGTGCAGCTGTACAGTGTAAATGACAACCCAGGCTGCAGTCCCACAACCTCTGTATCTGCTCCAAGTTAAGGACACTCATCAAAGCTCTCCAGACAGACATATCCACTCCCTTGCACCAGTTACATTGTAAGAGAAAGTCACTGAATAGGTGTGGCCCGGGACAGATTCCTCATCCTGGCCAAGAGTCCCAGCAGTTGGAGGTCTCTGAACCGCATCCTGCTCACTTCCCAGCACCCTCCAAGCTGAACTTCATCCTCCTTGCAGGCTCTGCTTGCACCAGTCTCTGTCCCCTGGCTCAGGAAATATTCATCCAGATGAGGGCACGGGGAAGGTGCAAATTTGCTGACTCACTAACCAGGCAGCAAACCAGTGCTGGCAGCAGAGTCACAACTGGGCAGTGCTGAATCACACCCTCTAACAAGTCCTCCACGCTCACAGCTGAGAGGGGCTGATGCCATCTAAACATCCTCTGCTCTCCTGGCTTGCACCACCTCTGCTGGCAGGAGTTATTCATACATATTTAAGGGACCTGCTGCAAAATGAAAGGCTATTTATTCTTCTTCTCTGCAGCTGCAACCTACATCAAAGCTGCAGTTGAACTCCAGGTAACCACAGGTTTCTCTGATGCAGAGAAGGTGACAAGTGTGCTATGGCCCCAGGGAGACCCAATCATCACAGCTAGAGGAGAACAGCTGCACAGGTACATGGAACAGTGAATTTCCACACTGATAATGGGATTCATCTCATTTGACTCTGACCTCAGTCTGAACCAGCTATACCAACATCTTCTTAAAGAGAGTGTGGGAAAGTGGTAACTTTAGAACTAGACAACTCACCACCTCATCTCTTTTACAGGTGTATTATACCCTAACTCTCTGAAGGCACCCACTTCTTTCCCCGAGCTGTGATGGTGGTGAGGTGACTTACCCCTGGTTGCCTGGCTTTTAGACACCCTGGGTAGGGCTGATGCTCCAAAACAGAAACAGAACATACCATGGATGCCTGGTGAAGGCATGGAAGGACTTTCTTTGACTTTAATCAGTTTTGGAACACTGCTCAGACCCAAAGCTATACGGTTGGTTTGTTTTAAACACCACTAGTTACAAGATCCATATGAAATCCACTTTGCGTATGTCCCTGCAGCCAACAGGTCAGTCCATTCCCAACCACCAGACTGTAACACTCTCATAAATACAACTTTTATTGGCTCCCCCAGGCTGAGCATGTGTTTTAAGATGACAAGCTAAAAGGCCATTATCAAGTTCATTTTATCCTGCTGGAATATAAATTAGATGCAAGAAGAAGAAGAGACAAATAGTCAAACTGAGATCAAAACAGACATCCTACAAAAGGAATTTTTATGTATAACAAAGTCAAGACTTCAGTTTGAACTTCTGCTTTGCTTCCAGCAAAATCAGACACGTACAGCAAATGCTACTTGATTCAAACAACAAACTCGATCCAAAACAACTTCTAAGGCTCGCAGAGAAAAGAACTGTACATCAAACTGCTGTGCCCAGTCATGTTATACAGATTTTAAAGAATCAAATTCTGAATTCCTTACTCTCTCTTAACTCTCCCTGTCTCAAAAACTGTCGGGTACCTCTGCTCAGCAACCAGGAGTATCAGCTGGGTTGTGAAAAACATCCCAGGAACACCCACCAGGCAGGTGACAGTCCTTCAGCCTCAGCAGAGTGTGTCCACATGTCATGTGGAATGGACAGGGCTGTCTCTGCACACATCCATGTGGCCAAACACAGGGCTGCACCACAGAGACAGAGCAAATACCCAAATGTAAATTAACCAGCGTCCGCCAGTCTGTGCTCAGGTGGTGAACACTGGATTCATACACCCCCAGGAGAAGCAGGGCTGGCCCAGCTCCACATATTTAGGAGCTTAGAGGGTCATAGTCATAGAATCCTAGAATGGTTTGGGTTGGAAGGGATCTTACAGAACATCTTGTTCCAAGCCCCCTGCCATGGGCAGGGACACCTTCCACTATCCCAGGTTGCTCCAAGCCCCGTCCAAACTTGGACACTTCCAGAGATGGGGCAGCCACAGCTTCTCTGCTCAACCCGTGCCAGGGCCTGCCCACCCTCACAGGGAAGAATTTCCTCCTAATATCCCATCTAACCCTGCCCTCTGGCAGTTTGAAGCCATTCCCCCTTGTCCTGACACTACCTGCTCTTGTCAAAAGTGCCTCTCCAGCTCTTTTGAAGCCCCTTTAGGTACTGGAAAATGCTTTAAGGTCTCCCTGGACCCTTCTCCTCTCCAGGCTGCACACCCCCAGCTCTCTCAGCCTGTCTCCAAAGCAGAGGTGCTCATGTCCTCAGAGCATCTTTGTGTCCTCCTCTGGACTCGCTCCATCAGGTCCACATCCTTCTTGTGCTGGGGTCCCCAGAGCTGGACACAGCACTGCAGGTGGGGTCTGACCAGAGCAGAGTAAAAGGGGGACAATCACTTTTCACTTTCCTGCTGCCCACACTGCCTTTCCTGCAGCCCAGGACACCTTTGGCTTTCTGGGCTGTGAGTGCACATGGCTGGGGCATGTTGAGCTTTCCCCCAGCCTGTGTTGGTGCCTGGGACTGCCCTGACTCACATGCAGGATTGGCCCTGTTGAACTTGATGATCTTTGCATGGTCCCACTTCAAGCCTGTCCCAGGTACCTCTGGATGCCATCCCTTCCTGTCAGCCACACCACACAGACTGGTGTCACTGCCACACTTGCTGAGGGTACACACAGTTCCACTGTCCATATCACTGGAGAAGATGTTTAACAGCACTGGATCCAAAACTGGCCCCTCACAAGCAGGTATGATTTACTGGAGAATAAGTCCTTCCTACTGAAGGCACACTACAGTCTCACAGGTTTTGTTCACTGAGGCACAAACTGAGCTTTATCCAGATTTCCTGCTATTCTGCAAATGCCAAGAGGAGCACTCAATGCCTGCTAAAATCTCACCCAATAACTGCAAGAAATATCTACTAAATCTGAAGAAATTTTAATGCCCTTTGGGGCTGCATGTTTTTTATCCTGATCCCTGGTTCATGTTAACACGGGTTGCTATTTTCAGTAACTCAGCCCAGGAATTCACTCTTTAATACTCACCCTGTTTTGGTAAGAGAAAAAACTCACTATGATCTATTTTTAAGCTTCCCAAGCAGGCAAGTCCCAGAAATAAGATAAACAGCACCAGCCAAACATCCACTCAAAGATGACAATATGAAGATGTGCAGCGGTGCTGCAGGGAGCATCTTGGTCCTCGTGGAGCTGCTGCTGACCAGCTGACAGCTCAGCTCTGCTGCTGCCTCCCACACCATGGGAAACCTGCTCAAAGCACTCAGATCACTGACAGACTGTCGTGTTTTGGCTACCAGAGGTCAGATCCTCTGCCACAGAATGGTTTGGGTTGGAAGGGACCTTTAAGGCTCACCTAGACAAACACCCTACAATGAGCAGAACCATCTTCAGCTACATCACAGGTGTAGTGGTTTTACCCTGGATAAATGCCTGATGTCCAGTAAAACTCCTTCAAGGCCTCCCCCCACCCCCTTGCACCTTGGGGGGGGGGAAGAAAAGAAAACCAGCTAGTAATTTACGGCTAGAGATAACAACCGAAAGAGGAGCTTTGATTAATACCACGGGCAAAGCAGAACTTAGAATAATGCTTAAATTTATTGCTAACAAACTAAAAACTAAAACTAAGAAATAAAAACAGGTTAGAAACACTTTCCCACCACCACCCCTTGATCTGTCCATGCCCCCTCCTTTCCCTGATGGTGTGAGGGACAGGGGAATGGAAGGTTTACAGTCAGTTGTTGTTGGGTCAGCCATTCGCAGATCTAAGTCCAAAACTCGAGCAACAGTTCTGTCTCAGGGGGTTTTCCTGTGGGCTGCAAAGGGGACAGTTCGCTTCACCACAGTCATCACCACGGTCACAGGGGAATTACAACTTTGAGTCCTTCCCCTGCGCTCCGTGGGGTCCCCCCCACGAGAGAGAGATCCTCTGCTCTCTCGTGGGTCATTCCATGGGGTGCAGTCTCTCACGAAAAACTGCCTGTACCTACTTAGTATGGGATTCTCCCTTCATGGGTCTCAGCCGCAAATCTCTGCAAGGCTCTGCTCCACCTTGGGGAGTCTCCTGCTCAGCGTGGGTCCTCTCCCTCCGTGGGTCTCCGCTGCAAATCTCTGCGAGACTCTGCTCCAGCTTGGGGGGTCTCCTTCTCAGCGTGAGTCCTCTCCCTTTGTGGGTCTCGGCTGCAGATCTCTGCAGGGCCTCTGCTCCACCTTGGGGGCTCCTCTTGCTGAGCGTGGGTCCTCTCCCTCTGTGGGTCTCAGCTGCAAATCTCTGCACGACTCTACTCCACCTTGGGGGCCTCCCACGAGGTAACAGCTTCTTTCATGCCTCCCCCTGCTCCGACAGGGGGGTTTTTGCACCCCGATGGATCCCATGGACTTCGAGGGGACAACTCGTAATCACCATGGTCATCACCAACGTATTCAGGGAATAATAGTTTTAAGTCCACTCCCTGATCCGTGGGGTCCCTCCCCCTCCTTCTCCTCTTCTCCTCCTGCACTGACCTTGATGTCTGCGTTGTGAAGTTGTTAACCCATGGCTGCCGAATTCTAACTGCGCCACAACTTCTTAAATATGTTTTCACGCAGGGGTGTAACTTAATGGTTCAAAAGCAGGAAGTTTTCCTTGGAGCTGGCCCTCATTGGCCCTGCTCTATAGGATGGAGGGAAACTTCCAGAGGCTTCCAACAGAAGCCAATCTTCCTCTTATAAAAAAAAAAAACCCTAACCAGATAAACCCACGACAACAGGTAATGGTGCTGTAGTGTAATGGAAGTCCTGCCTTGACCCTGCTTTGTCCAGCTCCTCCAGTTCTGTCTTTGGGCTTAAAAATATGAACCAGAAAGCAAACCCAAAGTATCTGATGATTTCCCCACCCCAATTATCAGCACCTCCTCCCTCCACAAGTTCTCAGCTGACTTGGAAGCAGAAACCTCTTCTGCTGCAGTGTTTTTGGAAGGCTTCTTATTTACTATGTGATTTTACAGACCTGACAAATAGTGCGCCCCCGGGAAGCACAAGGATTAAACTTTCAATTAAAATAAACCTCAGATTTTCCTTAATCATGTGAATTTTGAAACATAAACCACCCACTGGCAATGATCAGGAGATACACTCTAATGTCTCCAGAGCTGGTAAAGCAGCTTCGGAGGCTTTTTAGTCTGCTGGAATATGGAAATATCATATCACAAGAAATATTAAACCTTAAATGCAATTAAAGATGTCAGGAAAAAACATGAATTGTGGGTATAGAGAGCTGTTCTTCAATTTTAATAAAAGTCAATCAGAGTTTTGTGGAAACAGTAAATGCATCAACTTTGATGAATCTTCAATATTTTGATATTATAAGACACAAGACATGGATGGGGCTTTGAGCAACCTGGCCTAGTGGGAGGTGTCCCTGCCCATGGCAGGGAGTTGGAACAAGATGGTCTTTAAGGTCCCTCCCAACCCAAGCCATTCTAGGTTTCTATGATCTGCTCACTGGAGAAGCAGTGCTGGCAAAATGGCAAGGCCATGAGGTCTGAAAAACTACCAGAGTCTGGGCATCAAAATTCCCCACCTAAAGTCACCTGAATGTCAAACTCTCTCCAAGTTTTAAAAGCCTAGAAATAAAGTTCCTACTTCACCCTGGCCACTCTGAAATTCCTTGGCAGTAAAACACAGCACAAGTAGACAATCAACGCTGAGCCTGCTCAATAACAAAGCATAAATCAAGTAACCATTTCAAATATCCAGTACAGCCTTTCCAGACAGAATAATAAAATCAGACGCCCGACACTTACATTGTAGGTGTTTTTATCCCAAGGAAAACAGCTTCGATGTAATTGCATGTCAGATAATTATTCGCCTTCCCAATGTTTTATTAACAAACCTGCCAGGAGTGAAATAAGCTGTCTCCATTTTCTGGTTCTGCAGTTATGAAGTGCCTCTTCTTTACCACAAGAGAGCATTTGAGTTGAGAAAACTTCCATTTTCTGCCTGTCACCATGACTGCAGAGCATGCCAGTGTGACAGTAAATCACTTCTCATATTTGCTACCTTTTGGGTAGCCAGCAGTTAATTAGATGGCTTAGGGCTTTCTTCAATACCATAAATCAGAATTGCATAGCAGGCCAGAGATCCAGGGCTGGCTGCTCCCAAAATTGAGCCACCTGTGTGCTCCTGTCTAAGCAGGTTCTGTGGCAGAGGTAGGGACGTGCACCACCCAGCACTGCAATCTCTACCACCCCAGATGGCATCAGAAAGTCCCTTGGATGAAGAAATGTAACCAATTTTTAGGACAAATCACAGTGTGAGATGTAGTTTATTGTAATGTTAGTGGTGATACACTCCATGTGTTGGCTTCTCTGATTTTACAGGCTGGGTGCAGAACTCCCAGAGCTTTGGAAGCAAGATCTGAAGCTTCAGAAAAGATGGGAATGAGGACCAGAAATCTCAATAAAACCCTTATATCTGTGTGTGAGGATGGAAAGAACTGAGGATGGGGTAAAACAACTTCAAGAAGACAGAGGGGAGACATAAAGTCATAGAATAGTTTGGGTTGGAAGGGACCTTAAAGATCATCTTGTTCCAGTCATCTTCATATGCAAAAGAAAGGACTCATTGGCATATCCATGTAGACAAGGCCAGGACTCAGAGGCTTTGATGGCACTAATGGAAAGTTCATTGGGACAGGACAGCTGTTAAACAAGGAGCCAGTGAACTGCTGAATGGGATGATGTCAGGTAGAAAAGGCTGTCCAGGATGGATGAGGTGGGGTTGACCACGATGACAGAGTTTTCCAAAGGGTGCTCAGGCATTGGAACAGGCTGCACAGAGTGGTGGAGGAGTCACCATCCCTGGAGGGATTTAAGAGCCATGTAGATGTGGCACGTGGGGACATGGGTTAGTGGTGGTGGGAATGGGTGGACTTGATGATCTCAGAGGTGTTTTCCAACCCAAATCATTCCATGACTCTGTGATTCGCCCAACCTACATTAACCAAGCAACACGGAGCTAATAATAAAAAGGTGCTAATAATAAACACGAGGTATTTAATAATAGCTGAGCTGACAATAAAAACTAGGGTGAAGGAAACATACTGAGAGCCCAGAGAGGGTGTCAGAAGTAGGATGCTCTGTACAATTCCTAAATAAACATCCTGCCACTGCATCCACATCATTGCAAGTGGTGTTTTCCAACCTGCATCCAACAGGCAACACAAGACCCCTGTTAAGGACAGACATGAAATGTCAGAAAAGCCGTCAGCAATACTGTTCAATAGTCATTTTTCTGTGGCTTCTTTGGAAGGAATTTAGATATCTAAAAGTCAAAATAGCTTGACACTCCCCAGCATCAGACACTGGATTTTAGGAAATTTCTGAGGCAGATGAGAAGTCTTGAGAAAGGTCCCTATGGCAGAGCATCAGGGCTTCAGAGGGAAGGAACACGAACCCTCTGCTGTGTCCCAGCTTGCCTTCAGGAGCTGACATTGAACACAGTGTTGTAGCTTTGGAAGGAGAACAAGGTGACCAAGTCTTGACTCAGTGGGTGGTTTTGGGCTCAGGTCCTATACTGAGATTAACTTCCAGTAGCTCTGAGAGTTAACAATAACATCTACCACCTCTTGGTTTCTGTTATTTTATTTTAAAGTGGTTTTACTTCCCATTTGAAGTGCTGATCTAATGCCAGGGTGGCTTCGCTTCTGCAAAATTCCAACTCCATTTATTTACTGGTGGTGAAATAACAGCCCAAAATCTCAGCTGCAAGACATGAGCTCTACTCCACTGCTGCCAGGCCTTGGAGTTGGCAGGTGAGTAACTGTGGCTGTAAAGGCTCAGCACAAAACATCTTCCAGCACCTGCAGAGCCCTCTGAAATCAGAGATGTGAGTGCCAAAGTCCATCTCACTCCTCGGCAGGGGTACCACAAAGGATGCTCATGTATCCCAGCAGAAAGCAGATCCCATGTGAGTTTAATTTTCCCTCTTTTTTTACCTCATAATTTGGGTCCGCTTTTTTGAAAAAAAACCCCAAAACATCCAGATGACAAACCCAGCTAGTGCTAGTCTGAAAAATAACAAGTGCAGAAGTTCAAGAGAATTCTTTTGAACAATAGCAACTTTTTGAATTTTCTGGGATAAATTATCTAAAAATTCTTTGGAAAGACATTAAATCCTTGCACTATAGAAATTAAAAATTTTGGTACTAAGACATTTCCAACCTATTGTGAGTTTTTCTTGTCTAATCTTCATATAATCCTCCCTAATACCTTTCAGTCTAAATCTCTGTTACGTGCAACATCTTATTAGCAAGACAACGAAGATAACACAAGCAAAGTAGACTGAGCAGTACTAGGGGATTAAGGGAGGATTAAATAATCGTGACACAATGAATAAGTCGAAGCTGAGTGTTCACCATAATTATTCTGGTTCCTCATACCCTCCCTGGGGCAGTTCCTCAAGTGCCTGGACTGTCCTGTTGGACTGTGCTCAGTGTGACAAGAGGTGGAAGGACACGGCCACCACCTCATGACTGGGGACAGTTTCCCACATAAGAAGAGGGGCATGGAGTCTGTTCTTGACATACATGAGAAGCTGAGTGAGGAGAGTAGATTTAGATTAGATATTAGAAAGAAATTCTTGGCTGTGAGGGTGGTGAGGCCCTGGCACGGGTGGCCCAGAGAAGCTGGAAGTGTTCTTGATGTGTCCTGGATCCCTGAAAGTGTCCAAGGCCAGGTAGGATGAGGCTTAGAGCAATCTGGGATAGTGGAAGGTGTCCCTGCCCATGGCAGGGGGTTGGAATTATATGATCTTTAAAGTCCCTTCCAACCCAAACCATTCAGATTATTCTGTGACTCTATGACATGCATCAGAAAATGAGGGGTAAAAGTGAAACAGGCTCTTCTAGAGAGATCCCCTTCGTGTTTATTTAGGACAATGATACCTTTTAGCAATGTGGTTTTATGGGTACCTGAAGCATCACTTTTCCAGAGAGGAACTGGCAGCTCCATGAACAATGACCCTCTTCCAGGGACACTCTGGCAGCTCATCCTCCCCACAAACATCCCCATCACAGGCTGGGGAAGCAGGTAAATACCCACAGCAACATGTCCTGGGCCCAGCCCCTTTCAAACTCCCCCTTACCTGGTGGAAATGGGAGGTAATTTTATGAGTCTCCTCCTCAGGTCTTCATGCCACTTAGGGAACTGATGGGTTATTCAAAACAAGGTGGTTCAAAGTGAAATTGCACCCATCAAGGGTACCCCTGAGATCTCTGCTGCCTCCCAGTTCCCAGGAAAATAATGAATCCCTGCGTTCACTGCCTTCCCAAGCAAGGCTTTGGAAGAGCTGAGATGTGGACCAGTGAGGTTCAGCAGCCTTGAAATACCAGAGTGTTGTATCCTTTTAAAAAATCCACCCTTAATCTGAAATAAATTCTTATTCAATACTTAAAATCAAGCCTATTTACTGCCACAGAGCACAGTATTGATCTGGCACTGGTTTAACTTGTCAGAGGTAAATCAGAGCCCTCAGCAGGATTCTATTAAGTTATTGAAGGGCCCATCTCCTCATTAGGGAACATGCTGTGCTATCAGCACTCAGTTCCCAACAATTAATCTGGCACCCAAGCATTCCCTTGTACCCTTTGCTAACTATTGTCATCCTCAGGCTCCAGGTGACCCTCTGCTCAAACTGGCAGCTTGTCAGCTGGATCATTAGTGGGCAGGAATGGGCACCTCTGGGAAGAGCAGGTCACCTACACCTTCCCTGAGAGGCTCAGCAGGCAGAAGCACAGCCCGTGGAACACACAATCAAAGCCTTATTTCTGACACCTCAACATTCATGTGAAGTACATGAGGAGTTGTTGCCCACGTTTCCAAAACCTTTCAGTGCCTGGAATCCACGTCAATGAAAAGACAGGGTGTATTTTAACACCTTTTATTTGCTCCCCTGATGTCTCCCTGGCAATGTTTTGCCCCAGCCACGCAACAAATGAGGGCAGAGCAGCTGATTTCCAGCATTTCTGAACAGGCACCACATCCTGCCCACTGCAGGTGCACTAAAGGGCTCCTTGCACTTCAGGGGACAGAGAGACCATGATTAATGACAGAATAACAGAACTACAGAATCATTAAGGTTGGAAAAGGCCTCCAAGATCACCGAGTCCAGCTGGTAACCCAGAACCGCAGTGTTCACCACTAAACCATGTCCCCAGCTGGCACATCCACATGCTTTTTGAACACTTTCAGGGGTGGTGATTCCACCACTGCCCTGGGCAGTCTGTTCCAATGACTGACCACCTCTGCTGTGAAGAAATTTTCCCTAATACCTAATCTAAAGCTCCCCTGGTGCAACTTCAGGCCTTTTCCTCTGGTTTCTGCACTTGTTATTGGGAGAAGAGAAGGATACCCATCTGGCTACAACCTCCTTTCAGATAGTCATAAATCCTGGCTCTTTAACTTACACCATAAAGTTCCAAGTGCCACACAGACCTCACACAGCAAGGACTGGTCACCCTCAGACCTTAACACTCCTGGGTTTGGGCTCCAGCATGGCCAGAACCCTCGAGCTCTGGGAACTGGCACTATAAGACAAGGCTGGCCTGTGACTAAACTGGTTACTTTGGGGGATTAAAAATGCAGGGTCCAAAAGTAGGCAGCAATGCATTGGTGAAGAAGCGTGGCCTTTGAGCACCCTGGTCTAGGGAAAAGTGTCCCTGCACATGGGACACTTTAAGGTCCCTTCCAATCCAAACTGTTCTGTGATTCTCTGAAAGAAATCACCTTCCTCAGCAGGAGATTAAAAAGGCTGCAAACTTGGGGAGCTTTTTGGCAAGTTTCCCAAATCTCAGGAGGTGAATGGAAAGATCCAGATAAGAACAAGGAAAGAACAAAAATCCCACTTCCAGGTGTGTTATTCTCCCTCAGGTGTGATGGGTTTTGGAGAAGGGGTCACCCCTGAGATGCAGCAGTACCAGCATCTCTCTGGGGACATCTGGAAGATTGGGTCTTTTGGGAACAGCTCTGCAGGGATAATGGGAATAGAGCAAAGGCCCTGGCAGAGCAGAGAGACTCTTCTGTTTCTTACAGGTATGTCTTGATAGCAAGAACACTTGGCATTAGTTTGTCATGCACGTAAAATGCCTGCAGGACTCTCTGTGCAAGAACTTAGTACTAAAGGAGAGTCCTGGGAGGGCTCAGTCAGACTGAGAACCTTTTTTACTCTCTCCACCAAAAGTTCAAGAGCCTGAAGAAAGAAAAAAAAAAAAAAAAAGGAAAAAAGGGAAAATCAGTGTCCTGTTCACCTAAACCTCCCCAGCTTGCAGGCATGCTCTGCTGTGGCTTACCCAGACATTAACATCTGTATTTTCTGGGCACAGAAACTGCTGTCATGATGCAAATACCCAGTGAACTTCCTCTGGGGAACTGCAAGTCTCCCTGCACTGCTCGAGCTGTGTTCCAGGAGGAGCTGGCTGACCTCTCTCACACCATGCTCTCATTTGAACAGCAGCTTTTCCCTGGGGATTGTCCCACAACTGGTGCTCTGAACAGGTTTTACTCTGCAATGTGCCACTCAGGACGGCTTTCCCTGCTCTGAGGAACCCTATTCCAGGAGAGTTTCTCCAGTTACCATCTCCTGGGGTTTGTAACAGAAGTGACTCAGCGTTAACCTACCTAATTACTTCAGAAGGAGGTTGCTGAGAGTTTCATTCCATTTGTTCTTCTATCTCTCCTTTCCCTTTTAGATATATTCCCCTGTGCCCTGCCCTTTCCATTGTGGGATTCATTGTGTTTAATACGACTCTCCTGAATGCCAAAAGCAATGAAAAGAATGCTGAACAACCCCAATTCTCTCAGCTTTTCCTCACTGAGGGGATGCTCCTTCTCTCTAAACATTTTGGTAGCTTCCTCTGGCCCTGCTCCAACAGTTCCTTGTCCTTCCTGTCCTGGGGAAGCCAGAGCTGGATGCAGCACTCCAGGTGGGGTGTCCCCAGAGCAGAACAGAAGGGCAGAATCCCCTCCCTCACCTGCTGCCCACTCTGCTGGGGATGCAGCCCAGGATGTGATTTGCTTTCTGGGCTGCCAGCACACACTGACGAGTCATATCCAGCCTCTCATCCACCAGCACCCCCAAGTCCTTCTCCCCAGGGCTGCTCTGCATCCCTTCATCCCCCAGACTGGATTGGTACCAGATATTGTTCCAACCCAGGTGCATCTTGGTCTTGTTAAACTGCATGAAACTGGTCCCCAAATGACCTCGTGATGGTTTTGCTGGGGTAAGAGAGGAGCTGAAAACCCAGACAGGAATAAATGGCTAAATATGCACAGACCAGCCTCTTGGCATCATGGCCTACATCTGCAAACTGATCTTGAAACTTAGTCCTCATTCCTTTCAGAGGAGCAGAAGACACTTAATTCCAGGCTCAGGAACCACCAGTCCCCACCAAACCAGATCCACCATGAAGGATCCCAAAAGGCTGCAGCAGGAGGGGCTGCCAACAGGGCATGCAAGATAAAGCTTTCAGAAATCCCAGAAGTCAAATTCAGCTTTAACCTCCTCCTCCTGTAATCCCTACTTGCTTAAAGGAGCTGTGTAAACACTCTTCCCCAAGAGGGAAAAGCTGTGTTGGGAGAGGGCATGGGAAACGTAGAGTTGAAGCAGCTGCTCTTCCCCCAGCAGAGCTCCGAGCAGGGGAGGAGGATGCCAAGTCCTCCTCTTGGCACAGGAGCACACGGGAGGCTTTGGAGGGAGAAGCTGAAGGCTCTTGAGCTAACAAAGAAAAGCTGTTTGGGATGCTCTGCATGCAAACATCTTCCTACAGAAAGGAGAACTCCAGCAGCCACATCCTCTGTGGCCTTTAATCATCCTCTACCTGTGCCTTCCTAACCAGGGGCACAATTTAATTACAAAAGCTCTGCTGAGAAAAGCTGCTGAAAACGCAGTCAAAAGCCCCAAACTATTTTTCATGGTAGCAGGTAAAGCAACTATTTCTCTTTGCAGTGTCAACAAGCATCTATCAAACCAGCCCCTCTTTTGTCATTCCTTCCCTGCGTGGCTCCAGCTCGCAGGCAACCAACATTTGGGTTTTTTTGGTAAAGCACAAAGCAAATGGAGAGACAAAAATTATGTCATTGCTCTGGTAAGATATGGCCATTTCTCCCACTTGCAGAGCCCATGTTTTTCTGACTTACCCAAAGCAAGGAGAACCCATAAGGAGACTCCAGGGATACAAACCCATCATGAGCTACGGTAAAGTAGTCCCAGGGTCCGCTCCCTTATGATCCACCTACTGTGCTTATAGAACTTCCTAAACTAGAGTAGACTAATAGTTTCCTGCCCATTTCCCAGTGCCTGCCTGGCTCAGCAGCCCTCCCTGGGAGCGTGCAGGTGAGGGCAGGCTGCAGAGCTGCCAAGCAATCCATCCTTGGGCTGCCAGCGGCGTGTGTCGAGGGCAGAGCACGGATCCAAACCAGGCTGAAAAGCACTGGGCAGCATTCCCAACACCAACCCAATCTGTCTCAGCCTTAGCATGTGGCAGCTGCTCTGGCCACAGGGGAGTCAGAGCATGGCACAGGCACAGGCTGGCTCCTTGTGTCCCCAGCCAGGCCAGGAGTTGTGGTTTAGGTGGCATTAGTGAATGTCTCCAACCCAGGAAGGAAAAATACAGAGCTGCTGTTTTCCCCAGCACTAAAAGCTGTATTTTGGTTGTTTTACAGCAGGGGACCAACTCCTCCATACAGAAGCAATCCACATGATAACCTGCACCTCTAAAGTATTTCCCTTTGCATTGGTGGAGTACTGGCTGGAAATTGTGATCTCAACTAGCTTAATTCCTGGGGAAATGCCCCAGAATGGACTGGGTTGGAAGGGACCCCTTAAAGATCATCTAGTTCCAACCCCTCTGCCATGGGCAGGGGTGCCATCCACTAGCCCAGGCTGCTCCAAGGCCCATCCAAAACACAAAGGGCAAGCAGCACCCCAGCTAAGTGCATTTTCAGGAGCACAACCAAGCTGTCCCTGTCCTGATTGCTATCAGTTCTTGGCTTGTCAAAAATCAAAAACCAGGAAATCTCTCTGTGGCTATTCCCAGTTGTGCCCATTGGTGTGGTAATGCAGTGCCACACACTCAGCTGGGCAATCTGGTTCCATCTGAAGACTAACAGGTAATTTTTCACGTGCCTAAATTGCTGAATTTATCTTCTTATAAAACAAAATCCTCACTCAGTCTCCTGACTGAATCTCTTTTGTATTCCCACGGAGAGCAACACTTCCAAAGACTGAAAGAGAATGGAGTTGGCAATACCCACATCAGGATAATTACAAAGAGACAAAATTCTGTGCTACCTCCAGCCAAAAGCCACCAGCAGCAGATCTGCAGACAATCCCCTTTCAGCAAAGTTCAGATCAGGGAAACAGTTCCAGCTTTTGACAAATGCCTACAACCACATTCCACAGAAGCCAAAGAGAAATGACAGATGATTCAAGAACTTGCAATATTTCACTGCAGGGATGTAAATGAGTCTATGGACACTCATTGAGAATCTCATATTACCCAATTCATATGGAAGGAGCCTCCCTTCCCAAAATCCCTCTACTGTTTGCTAAGGGACTGACCTGGACCTCAGTCTCTCCACCAATAACACAATGGTGCAGACCAGGCTCTTCCATCCATGCCCAGGACCCAAATATAAAAGTGACCTGATTTTCAGGAGTCCTGAGCATCACAAACCCCATTGAAATCAAGGGTAACAACAAGATTCAGCACCTTGGAAAACGAAGACAGGCACACTCTGAGGTGACTGGGCACAGATTTAGAAGTGCGTTGAAAATCTGGCCTGCTAATTTTACTTTCCAACAAACTGCCTCTTATTTATAGCTCAGACTGTATCAAGTATAGCACGTAGTATCCGCCCAGGAACTGGGGTGAAAGGCAAGAATGAGGACAAAAATGCAAGAGGTGTTTGAAAAGCTTTAAAGAAGAGAGGGGGAAGGAAAGCAGCAATTTTGTTCCAGCACAAAATAACGCTTGGGTATTTGAGAAGAAGCACAGTCGAACACACAGGGCAGGGAATGGATCAGTGGCCA
This sequence comes from Campylorhamphus procurvoides, assembly GCA_013396655.1. Taxonomy (NCBI): domain Eukaryota; kingdom Metazoa; phylum Chordata; class Aves; order Passeriformes; family Dendrocolaptidae; genus Campylorhamphus; species Campylorhamphus procurvoides. Next base: position 146,865 of record WBMV01005837.1, on the reverse strand, counting down.
AAGGATGCTGAAGGGGCTCAGAAATACAGACCACCTGATACCTTGAGCAATGCTGTTCTCCAGAAGGTGAGGGTGAATTGGGATCTGCAGAGAGATAACAGTAGTGATAGTCCTGGACTTGCCCAGCAGCTGATGTGAAGCCTCTAAGAAGCCCTGCTGATGAAATGGATGCTTACAGAACTAGGTAAGGGTTTAGAGAAATCCCTGCATGGGTCTCACATCCTAAATTCCCCTGAAGTCTCATTTCCAGGTCGGGGCCTGAGCAGCATCCCTCTCACAGCCCATAGCAAAGCCACACATGAGCTGGGAGGCAAACTTTGGGGTCCTGTGTCCCCAGGACCATCCTTCCCATTGTAAGACAAAGGCAGTAAAAATACTACACATAATGCAAATTTTAAAGGATTGTTTGTTTATGACATGGGATTCCAGCCAGGTGGAATTTAGACTGCATAGGTATGACTATGAAACCAGTGTAATTCCACACATCTAACTCACATCTCCACAACGGTACCAAATTCAGGAATATGGAATCACAGAATCCTAGAGTCGTTTAGGTTGGAAAAGACCTCTAAGATCATCAAGTCCAAGCATTAACCATATATTATTTTTAACTGTGTTCCCTAAGGAACATGTTTTCCCTTCCAGCTTCCTCTCCAGACCACTTAGAGTAAACTACTGTCAAAGAAGCCCTGGAAGTACAAGCACAGCAGATGCCTGGTCTGTCTTTCCAGGGGCTGCTGTGCTCCCAGATTCCTTCTCCTGCCCATTCACACGCAGTTCCACGCCTGGGTGAACCCTGCAGCATCTCAGGAGAGTCCATAGCTCCCTCTTGTGTCGCGAAAGCACTGCTGGAACTCGCACCTGTGAACCCTCCCGACCCCCCTTTGCACCTGGACACTTCCCTTCCATGCACAAACCCACTCCCCTTGCACCACAAATTCCCTGGAAAACCTGCAGCTCCTCCACCTCCAGCTGTAGTCTCCTATTTTTCACACCTCCTGCTCCCACAGGGAGCTTTCCAGGCTGCAAGGTCCTGGATCAGCATCCCCAGGGGCTCTGGGGCAGACACTGGACCAGGATATATTTGCAGAAAGAATCTGGAGTCACAAACTGCTGGAATTCTGCACCTGATGGAGCCACTGGGTTTGAGGTTTCAAAGTACATTTGAGGCCAGCCTGGGAGAATAGTGTTGCTTACATTTTATGAGCCTAAATTATTTATTATTCTGAAGAAAAGAACAATTTATAAAAATAATACTTTAAGGGCTAGGAACAAATTCAGAGAGAAAAGAATCAAAGCTACCCCAAAACACCCTTATTTGAAGGGAAACATGCTAAGCATCCTGCTTTTTGCGGCACAGAGCTGCCACACTGCCTGACCACAGCTACATTACACAGGGTATTTTCACTGGCACTCTCTCAGCGAGGCTTTTCACACACTGTCCCCTTCTAATATTCCTCTTCAGACCCAGAGGAAGTGCAGGACCAGCTGAATCAAAGCCAAGGTGCATTTGTATCTGTTTTTACCTATTTCCTCTCCATTCAGAGCCCCAGTTAAGTGTTACCAGGATGTATTAACTGGAATTAGCTTGCTGTTGAAAGGCAGTGACAGAAGGCAAGGAGATTTCTATGCTGTGCTGCTCTGCACTGAGCAGCTTGACTCTGATGGAGATTAACCAGATATTAGTCACCATCAAATGAACTCCGTGAATCACGGGGCCACGCAGGTAATGAACCCTGCTGGAAGAGCTCCTTTTCAAGGTGACCCCATCACAGAACAAGGAGGGATCACCATGCCAAATACATCTGTAAAAATCAGTGGCTGGCAGGCCAGCAGTGGGTTTCTGCCTTTGATCTCTGCTGCCTCAGGAGTTGGGATGCCGTGCCCTCAAAGTCACTGATGGAAGACGTGGAGGTGCAGGAGAGAACTGCTCTCCTCAGCCCTCTGAAAATGGGGTGCTGCTCCATGGAATGGCATGGAGGCAGCAACAAGTGGAAGTGCAAGCAGTCTCCTTGCCAAAAGGAACTTCAGACAAGGGCCTGGAGTGACAGAAGGAGGGGGAATGGCTTCAGACTGAAGGAGGGAAGGGTTAGAATGAGTATTAGGAAGAAAGTTTTGGCTGTGAGGGTGGGTAGGCTCTGGCACAGGTTGACCAGAGAAGCTGTGGCTGCCCCTGGATCCCTGGAAGTGTCCAAGGGCAGGTTGGAAAGGGCTTGGAGCAATCTGGGCTAGTGGAAGGTGTCCCTGCCCATGGCAGGGGGTGGAAAGGATGGGCTTTAAGGTCCCTTTGAACACAAACTATCCTAAGATTCTATGAAAAAAAGGGCTTCACTGTCAAGGCCAGATTTTCAATTGATACTAAGTCACTTTATTTTGCTCCATCCTCCAGAAGCTCTTATCAAACAGGGATTATTCTTGCCAACTCTTTATTACCACAAGCTGTTTGTTATAGCTCTGGAGCATTTGGAAGTTTCATCCTATTTCCAGGGCTTTATCACCTTCCAAAACTGCTCCTTTTTAAGCCAATGTTTCTCATGCTGGCATCCAGCCTGGAGGTGAATTTCTTTAGAGAGTTTAAGTAAATCTGTTCAGTATTTTCTTTATGATAATCAGAAGACATAGCAGTACAATCTTCTGGTGATGTATTTAATGCAAAACAGTGCTTTAAAAGGAACTCTATCACGGAAAACCAGTAGGGGTTTTGGTGAGAGCAAAATCAGGACCCTGAATTGCACAACATCAAGAAGCAAAGATGGGAAGCTGCAGCACCAGCTCCAGCTCTCCTCCAGTGTATGCATTTCACCCCTGTGCTGAGGAACAACAGAAGCAAAGGGATGCACACCCAGGAAAACACTGGAATGGGAAAACACATTTACTTCTCCAGGAAAGCCAGATATGACTATTTCTAGCTTTTACATGAAATTTTCCCTTTAAACTGTGATTTTAAAGCAGAACCTTTTGGGTGCACATGCAGCACGTTGGGTCGCTGCCTTTAAAATGTATAATCATGAGATGAGTGCAAGCAGGGAGACACAGCTACAACCTGCCCTGTGACTTATAACTGAATCCTCCCATTTTGTGGCAATTAAAACATTAAATTGACTTAGGAAGAGTAATTCTAATGGAAGTTTCTGACTTCACCAGAGTCACCAGGAGGTTAGATAATTATTTACCTTTCCTTTCCCCTTTAGGACATTTGAAAGGGTGATTTTTATTTTACTTTCTTTACATAGTGCTTAGTCTTAGCAAGAGAAGTGCTCTAAACTGCTGGTGTTAATTATTCATACACCATGTTAAAATTCCCTCGAGTACTCAGCTGACATCGAAAATTGAAGTAGCAGTTTAGTTTTTTCCCAGATTTAGGACTTTTCACTGGTCATTTACCCACTAAAAATACCACATGGAAATTGCCTGGCTGTGAGCCTGATCACAGACACAGAGCTCACAACAAACACTGGATTTGCACCTAAAGGAAACTACATCTCACCTAGACCAGCTCTGCTGAAGGCTGAGAGCCAGCCCTGGGGAAATATTTCATGTGATGATTTGAGCAAATCTCTATGGTAGTTAAATTCAGACCATTGAGTGGGGATGTTTGGCCAAAACTCCAAAGCAAATGAGCATAACTTCCCTAATAAAATTTTTCCAATGATGATACTATTAGTTTGACAGACATCACACTTCACTCCCAACAGCAGCAAGGGAGGGATTTTCACCTGTGCTCCACAAGCACTGAAGTAGATATCATGCAATGGTCACACTGTGGGTTTTGAGGACAAAATCCAAAGGGAAACTGCTGCCCTTACATAAGCAAACAGGCTATTAAAAGTTTGACAAATGTAGCTCAGCTCATCCCAAAAGGTATTTCCCTGTAAATTAATTGATGAGGGAGGGACACACACTGAGCAGGATTTACACAACTTGAAGATGGATCTTCCTGCATGTAAGACAGCTCTGTAAGCAGTGCTGAGTCTGCTCTGATAGACAGACTACCTTCCCAGAAATCCTCCTTGACATCTGGCTGTGCCCATCCAAACTTCTCCAGGCAGAGCCACAGAGGCTGCCTGTGGAAGGGGCAGTAAAGCTGTGTTCCTCCTGCTGAGGGACCTTTCCTTTGTGGGCCATGGAGGGACATGGGTTCCTCCAGATGGTCCCTTTGGGGTCAGGTCAAAGGGAATCCTGTCCTCACTCATTTTTACGTGCCTGATTAAAAGCACAGACTCCTCCTGCATGGACAGGCAGCTCCCAGACACACGGTATATCCTTGCCAGCACAATTCCCACAAAGCCATTAGATTATTTTAATAGTCTCCAGCATAGAATCACAGAATATTCTGAGTTGGAAGGGACCCACAAGGTTCACCAAGTCCAACCCTTAGCCCTGCACAGACACCCCAACAATTCCACCATTGTCCAAACTCTTCTGGAGCTCTGGCAGCCTTGGAGCTGTGCCACTGCCCTGGAGAGCCTGTCCAGTGCCCACCACCCTCTGGGGGAAGGACCTTCTACTAATACTCACCCTAAATCTCTCACAACACACCTCTCCTCCCCAATCCCATGAGATACGTGTGATTAGCAAATAAATCCCAGGAGTCAATGCAACATCCCTTTTGACTTCTCCAAGGCAAACATCAAAGTGCTGTGCTCTGCTTATCACCAGAGGGTGGTGCTTCACTCTACCTTTCATCATTCAGGTTCAAAGGCACCTGGTGGTGCTGGAGCACTGACATGGATCCCTGAGCATGGAAAGACTCTCTCCCAAGGCAGCCAGCATGGGAGAGCTCACTGCACAGCAAGCTCTGAGCTGAGCTTGGCTGCTCAGGGCACTGACAGCTCCTCTGTCCTCGCAGGAAACCAGATCCCTGGACAGTAAATGGATCAAACCACTCCCCATTGTCTGAAGCACAGACACTCCGACAGCCACACTCCCCAAATTAGGGATCTGTTGTAACTGGGACATTCAGCTGTCAGATGTACATATGGTATTTATCTGCTTCATATGGGCCTAGGAAAAAAAAATCAGACAACTAATTCCTGAGAGCTGTTCTAAGATCCACCAGCAGAGAAAGCCAAAAAGAGTTCAGCACCATCACAGCTCCCCCCCCTTGGGAGGGAACCAACTATCAGCAGCCTTATGGAGATTAAGGTACCAGGGAAGTCAGAAAGCATCACAGAGCTATTCTTTGAAAGTACAGCTCCTGAATGTTAACCACCTTCATCAATCCACTGATGTGCACACTGGCCCTCTATTAATCATTGCTCTAAACCATCTAAGCCAAAGTCAGCATGAACAGTTTCTTGCTGACTTTCCTGGCATTTGGGAAACCAAAGCCTATATTTTTTCCCTTCCAGTTATCCAGAGTAAGCAGCTCTGGTGCTCACAAGCCCTCCAAAAGCCACCATCTCTGGCAGTCCTGCCCTGCCCTGCTCCAGGGGTCTGGCTCACAAGCCTTTCAGCTTCTGGATTCATTTGCTCCACTGATCGCTGAGCAAGGAATGCATCAGGAGTGATGAAACACTGCCAGGTCAGGAAACTGGGATGCTTCACATGTTTCTTAAATAGGCAGCACAAATAGCAGCTAATAGAGAATGGCAAACAAGACTACAGTCTGGGATCATTTTAATAATTCAGGTTTTCTTCCTATGCAAAAGAAAAGAAACAAAAGTAATTAATAAAATGCTGCCCCACTGAAAATGATGGCAGTTCTCGCATTCACCTGGCTGGACTTAGGACTTGGCCCCAAACATCTGGTTTTTCTGCCAGCCAACACACTCCCAGGCAAAACATAACTGCTTAGATTCTGGTTTTCAGGAAACTTTGGGAATGGGAGGGAAGAGTGAAGAGCCTCATTCCAGTTTACACATCAGACCAAGCTACCCTGGGGCTCTCAAACATGCTATATGAGAGGGCTCTGTGCCAGAGGGTACCAGAGCCAGCACAGCCCAATGCCCTTTGGCTCACATACCTGTGGTACAACCAGCACCATGAAGAGCTGAAGCCACTGTCTCCTTTCTGTTTCCCCCAGAAATCTGGCTCGGTGCTTTAGGGCAACATATGTCAAGGCCAAATTTTTGCCTGGGGAAAAGAGCCATGAAGCTCCACTTGTGTTACAGGAGTTGACCCTGCAAGTACACCAAGGAAAAGCTGGTTCCTGGGGTAAAAAGGCTGAGAGTAAAGAGATGGAGGAGAAATAATTATGATGGGGAAAAAAGAAGGTTTAACTGTCTTTATTTCACACAGGAGGGAAGTGATGTCGTCAGGAAATGGAGCTCCATGCACTTTGTTCTCACCAGCTGAGGTACCAAGTACAGCTGGACAGTGGAGTCCACACTTCCTTTCCAAGGATGGAGACAGGTCAAACCCAAAACTCAGCTGAGACCTCACTGCTATCTAGTGACTTCATCACAAGCCTGTCCTCTTCCTCCTCCTGCCCCAATGTCTCAAATTTAAAAAAAAAGAAAAAAAAAACACATCAAAAAAAGTCAGCCCCCAAAAGTGATTTACAGTTTAAAGGTCCATGTGAAACCTAAAATTGCCAGAAGAAAAAGACAACTACAGCAACACCCAAGAGAACACTGTGAAGGCTTGAAAATATCCCATCCCAACCCTCAGCACTGCTCTCCAGTGCATCTCATGACAGGGAAGACACATCAGCTGCCTCTCCCTTGGCCGTACATCCTTTATTCAAGTAAGAGGGGAGCACACACGCCCTAGAAGTCTCCAGAAACTCACAACTTCCAATTCCAAAGAAAACCCAAATACAAACACCCTGTATTAGGAAAGATAAGATAAAATCCTCTGTGCTGGAGGCATCATTGAAATAATGTGATTACAGTAATTAGGAGCACATCAGTAGGTAGCTTTGCAAGCAAGAATCTTTTGCAGATGTCTCAAGGGACATTTCTGAAGCCAGGCTTTGTTTAAAAAAAAAACCAGCTGATTTGGGAGCTATGCATTGTGAAAGCTGAAATGGGGCTGATAGTCAGAAGGCACCAGAACTTTAACTCTGAAAAAGGAATAGTCTTTAAAGTGCAACACCCCAAAGCCAGAGGCACTTTGAAAACTTGCCCATGTCCATCCTCTGCTCCCTGCAAAGCCATAATGGGCATGTTCCACTCCCATGGCCAGGGGAAAACAGTGCCCCAGACCCACCTACCAAGAGCAGAGCACTGAGGACACCACTAATCCCTCCCCTCCCCAGACCCTCTGTGTCAGGGATCACAGCCAGGGCAGGGAGAGGCAGCAGAAGCCTCTGAGCTATGCCCTGCTCCTCCCCAGGCCCCAGCCTGGCAGGTGCCTGCAGCCAGAACTGGAGGCATTTTTAAATGAACTTACAGAGTGCTCAACTCAAAACTTTATGGATCAGTGCTTCAGGGAGGAAAACCACTGCATTTGGGGGGGATGTGCATTCAAACCCTCTCTTTTATTAATTTCCATGCTTAACTCCCTTCCATGCTGCTCCAATGACCTGAGCAGCCTCCCCACACATCCTATCCATGTTATTTTGACTCTCCATGCCAGGAGCAGGCACGGTGGATGCCAACCAGGAGGCAGGAGCTTCATTCTTTGCTATTTGCAGATACTGCGAGTTGACATGAACAACTGACATGGAAATGCAGGAGGAATTAAGGTTTCAACTGCTTTGAGGGAGGAGGGGCAGAGAGAGGAGGATCACCCACTTGGAAGGGTTTGGGGAAGGGATGGAGCCAGCAGGTCAGGGAGAGGTGATTGGCAGGAACAGCCTCATGATACCCACGGTCAGGCTGCAGAGTCAGAGCTCACTTCCCAGCCTTCCTCTTGTCTTTTCCCCTTCCCCTTCTGCTTCACTTGTCAAAGTTTTCTCCCCAGCAGAATTTGATGCCAATGTTTTCAGAACCTACGCCGCCTCAAACCCTGTTGTGCCAGCAATCCGAGAGCTCTGACCTGCAGGAGGAAAATACCTGTGGACTACTTTGACTTCAGCCCCTGTTTACCAGTTCCACAGACTCAAATGAGGCACCTGAGCTCAACAAACATGAAATATTTCAAGTTCTTTTGGCACTTTTCCCCCAGCCCAACGTGCTGGGAGCAGGCTGACATGTCACAGCAGCAGCTGTGGGATCCCCCATAACATCCAACCTAGGAGGTGAAAGAAGGAAGGTCTCAGGGTCATTATCCTGGGAACAGGAGCCAGCCTGCTCAGGACCTTGTACGCAGTGGTGATCCAGCTGAGGGATGTGCAAGTTTGCATTTAGCAAGGCTTAGACCTGTCCTTGCTCCATGTGGCTGCCCCAGGCAAAGAATGCAACCTCAGTTTGAAAAAGAGTAAATAAAAAGACCCTCCTGTCTGTCAAGGAAGATTTTGGGGTTCATGTCTTTTTTTAGAGGGAATGGGTGGTCTCTTTTTTCCCCCATTACGGCCATGAATCCTATTTGGATCTAACTTTACAACTGACCCAACCCACCAGGTTCAACACCTTTCATGGACAGGACAGTTCAACAGCATTCCAGGACAGGACTTTTGTCCTGCTCCAGATGAACTCCAAACTCCAAAGCAAGAGTGGTTTAGACAGACTGTATGATCACATATCACGTCTGACAAGCCAGCACCCCACTGTGATAGCCACAGTCAAAAAGTCCCAAGTGGAAACACTTTCTCTTTCTGATTCAAAATGTTTTGCATCAAGGGAGAACAAATATTTCATAGCAAGGTTTCCCCAGGGTGCCTGATGAAAAGTAGGAGTTTCAGGTCACTTCTGCTGGCACAGAGTGAAAATATAGAGTGAAAACATTCAGGAAAACTCCCTTTTCCTTTTTTTTAAACACAGCTGCTTGCTGTGGAAGTCACCCAGCTTAGCACTCGTGTTCCCACAGACAGTAAGAACAGAGACACAAAGCAGAGCATCTGGTCAGTCCTGAGATACAGCTCCCTGAGTTTGGGGTATTAAGACTCTCTGTGGAGGTTTGGGGGCTCAACAGGAGATGAGATTTTTGAGCAGAGATCTGAGAAATGAGCACAAAGGATGTGGCCGCTGTCCCTCCTTTGTGCAAAGCGCAGCGGAGGGGAAAGTGCGAGGGTACTTTGTGAGAAGTTGCCTCAACCAGGTAATGAAGAGCAGCACTGCAGAGCGGAGACAGCCAGGAGGTCACAGGCAGGACACGGAGAGGTCAGCAGAGCCCTTACAAGGCTGGCACACAACTGACATCTGAGGCAGTGGGAAAGAAAGGAGCTAAAAAGAACAAAACCACAGTAGCTGCCCCTCGCCAGGGCAGGGAGCCTTGCTGCTGCAGCAGCCTTCTCTTCTTCATGCAGTTGTTAAGTTTCCCTCTGTCTCTTCCACCAGCAGAGCTGGAACAGTGATGGATTTGAGCTCCAGGCACACCATTCGTGACCAGGGTTAACCGTGACCTCTGCTGTGATTTTTTGGTTCCCGGGTGCTGTCCCCATTGGCAGAACAGGACCTTTCTGCCCCACAGTGCCACTCTCCTCCCCATGTGCTCCCCAGAGCCTTGCAGGGTGTCTGTTCGTGATGGACACAACACTAGCACATCTGGCATTTGGTGATGAGCTTCCAAGCATTTTTCTCTGTCAGATCTGAAGCTGAAGACAAATCTCAGGGCTGACAAGATGTGCCTTCTTGTCTGCGCAGAGGTTAAAGCTTGTTCTGATCTCTGAAGAGATAAATAGCGACACAGTGCAGAGCAGAGCCCTTGTGCAGGCTCTGACCCTGCTCTGGTGCTTGGTGCCAGATCTCTGCTGTCACACCCCAGGCATCCTGAGAGCGCATCCCAAGCCCCTCACAGCAACTCCTGCAGCACCCACCTCCCTGCCCTCAGCACGAGTGTCCCAGCCTTGCTGAGCCACCCAAAAAGAGACAAAAAGCAGCAGCAGCAGACCCGGCACAAGTCTGGATTCTTACAAAAAGCACCTGCTTGCTCAGCCAGCCTTGTGCAATCCCACCCTAGAGACGATGGCATTCCACCAGCCCACACAGAACTTTGTAAAGCCAGCACAGAGCAGCTCCGCTGTCATTAAACAGCACTGAATTACCACAGGGAGGCCACAGTTTTTGGCAGCAAACCACAAACTTCCATTTAGCTGAGATCCAGCCACTGTGTTCTCCAGAGAGCAAAAGGCAATGTGACCTCCAATTCACAGAAGCATAAAGTCAAAGAATGGCTTGACTTGGATCATCCTAAAGCCCATCTCATTCCAACCCTCCTGCCATGGGCAGGGTCACCTTCCACTATCCCAGGTTGCTCCAAGCCCTGTCCAACCTGGCCTGGAACACTTCCAGGGATGGTACACTCACAGCTTCTCTGATCAACCTGTGCCAGGGCCTCAGCACCCTCATAGTCAAGAATTTCTTCCTAAAATATAATCTAAAACTCTCCTATTTTAGTTTAAATTTTCCCCCCTTGTCCTATCACTATCTACTTGTATAAAAAGTCACTTTCCCTCTTTTTTTACAAGCCCCCTTTAGGTACTGGAAAGTGCTAGAAGGTCTCCCTAGAGTCTTTTCTCCTCCAGGCTGCACAACTCCAGCTCTCTCTGCCTGTCTCCAGAGCAGAGGTGCTCCAGCTCTCAGAGCATCTTCACAGCCTCCTCTGGACTCACTGCAGCAGGTCCAAGTCTTTCTTAAGCTGAGGATATAAACAGGATGCACAGGCAGGGTCAGCAGCTCCCCAAAGTCCCACTGCCCCCCACTGTACTGCAGGATGGGGCTGGGCTGGCCATGCTGTTGTGACTCTGGTCCTCAGTGCCTTATCCCCCCTCTTCATCCCCCAGCAGCTCCTCCAGCACAGACCCACTGCCCAAACCCACCCTGGCTGAACTGTGCCTCAGTCACACATAGCTCAAAAGCCCTATGCTGATCACAGTAATTGCAGGATTCAGCCTTCCATAAAACCCAGGGAAAGGATCCTCACCCAGAGGGTGGCTGGGCACTGAACAGGCTCCTCAGGGCAGTGGTCACAGCACTAAGCCTGACAGAGCTTAAGAAGCTTTTGGACAACGCTCTCAGGCACATGGTGTGATATTTTGGGTGTCCTGTACAGGGCCAGGAGTTGGACTGGATGATCCTTGTGGGTCCTTTCCAACTATGGACATTCTATTTCCTTACTATGCTGAAGGTGATTTGCACATATAGGCCATAACCCAAATACCCTGGCTTTCTACCTGGAGTCAGCAGAAAGAGTTGGCTTCAAATAAAAGCCACATTATCTTCTGGGAAATATCTGTGCCATAATATGCATGAGCCAGAAATAGACACTTCAGTAGAAAAGAAAGTGCCTCTGGTACCAGACAGGTGCTGTCAGTGCCCTATTCCATCTCTCCTGCACTTCTCTGCCTACCCATTAGTCCTTCCCTGCTCGGCTGTCCCATGGCAATAGGAATGGGCTGGGATGCATTTCTCACCCAACAAAGTTGATTATGTGCTTTAAATCGCTGCACTATAAATATTAGGAAAGGTACATGAAACCTTAGCTAGCTTGCATTTCAGCGCTCATCTCTCAATGAGAGTTCAATAGATGCCTGAAGTTCTCCTTTCAGGTCACGTAAAGGGAAGGAGGGAATGCAGGCTGCTCCTTTCCACACAACCACCACGATTGGTTTTGAAACACGGGGGAAAAGTTCACCCTAATGATCCTGGTGGAATAAAGGAGCAGGGAGAGCAACCTCCAACTTCCCTTCATTTTTGGGGGCGATGGAAGACATGATTTGCCTACAAATGTCATCCCTACGAGCCCAGCCCGATGAGCAGGCAGCCTCCTCACAGCACAACCCACTGTCTGCAGCAGAAGGGAGCTTATGAGCGTTTTGTGTGGTGTTTGCCTCTGCCACGGACACCCTCACAGCTTTGTCCTAATGCATTCACCTCTCTGCGACTTCCCTGTCCTCTCTCGGATGCTCCTGGGGCAGGATCTGTGTCTACAACTCAAGCACAGGCACAACAAGCTTCACGTTTCAGAGGCTTCACGTTTCAGGTGCTGCCACAACAGAAAGGAAAGTAAATATTTGCTGTAGTTCTTCACTACCATGGGGTTTGAGCCTGTCAGATTCTGATGCAAAAAGCAGGTTAAAAAAACTGGAAGCCCCATGGGCTGCTTTCAGCTGATAGGCTCCCAAATTTGATCTGGTGTCCCTGGGGGAAGCCACGGAGCTGGCCCTTCCAAAAGGCTTTCAAACCTAGAGATGGCCCTGGCAGCTGAAAACATCGCTGGCAGCAGGGATGGGCCAAGCAGGAGAGCCCAGGAGCCAGGGCTGGGTTTGGTTCAGGAGCTGAGGACGAGCTCTGGGGAGCTGAACTGGGAGCTGGGCAGTGCTCCCAGTGGGAAGGAGCTGGCCCCTGATGAAGGGTCGTACCACGCTGCTGTCACAGGAGTGGTCTGCAAAGTCACACCTGAAAAACAGCCTGTTCATGGTCAGTCACATGCCAAGGAAAGAGAAACTATTCTGAGCACCAGAGAAAGCAGAGGGACTTCAGGGTAACACAGATCCAGGTGTTTGAGAAGAAGTGACTCAGTGGCCGCTGACAAGGTCACTCATAAACCTGGGACCAAGAGCACTCCTTCACAGCTCATTTTTGGGGGTCAGGGGCTCACCCAAGGTGGGTTGTGAACTTGAGGGCCTTGAAACCAAGGCCAAGAAGATCAAGAAGCTTTTTAGCCCAAGCTAAGAATGGGGAGATCTGAAAAACTGATGCCTTGTCTACATGGAGGCAGCAAAGTGGGTCCTCAGACACAAACCAGAGCCACAAGACTGGAGGAAGAGAAGAGGACACAGACTGAGAAAAGACCTGCTTTACTGGGTCAAATTCCAGCCCATTCTCTGTTGTTTCTTGTGAGCCCCTTAGCTCCTCAAATCAGGAACTGATCTGAGCTCATAAAACTGCAGAAATAATTGTTTTCCAAAATTATTTAAACTGATGGGAAGAATATTTTTCTTTTTATATATTTGTAGTTAAATTCTTCACTTTTCACCTAAGCAGTACCTTGCATTTGAAAACAGGACTTCAGAATATATTTAATTTATTGATTAATAGCAGAGTAAATTAGTCTTTACTTACTTTTTGCTTAATGACCTAGGAAAGGCCTCAGAATTTGGCTTAATAACAGTGCTGCAAGATACTTCAACTGATGAATTATGGCATAATAATTAACATCCTTGCAGTTGTCAGGCAGAAAGCCCAGTGATGTACAAAGCCTCTGCATACACAGCATATAAATGATGCCAGTAGCCCACAGTTTGATGTGCTTATTGCTGTCATATCATAGCTGATAGTCAACATATCTGTAAAATATCCAGAGACTACTTTTTCTTTCAGTTATAGAAGCTGTAAACATATTTAAGCTCCAAAACAGCAACAACAGATTTAATGCAAACTGTTAGGAAATGAGCCCTTGCATAGACAGTTCTGTGTCGTTAACATCTATTAAAAGTAAAAATTCTAATTCTGCTTCCAGAAGAATCTTCTTAGCATAAATCAGAGAGCTGTTCTCAGCTCTAAATTCTTTAATCATAGTTGATCTCAGACTGACCTCAGCCAAAAAAAATGAACAGCAGTTAAACGGCTGCTCCAATTTCTGTGACCTGGTGTGGCTCTTTGGAGAGCACCCACCAGCTCAGTAGAGATGTCCACTCCCTGCAGGTCCTACCCAAGCATTTCACTGAGCAGTGGTTCATCTCTTCCAGCTCTTAACCTGCACTTGTGTGGAAAACCCCATTTTCAGAAAGAAAGAACAATTCTGGGAAGGGACCAGCAACACAGCATACCTGCACACATCCACCTGAAGACACAGCCTGGGATCTAATCCCCTACCCGTGGCATGAGCAAGCTGTGAAAGGAGAAGGGAGGTTGCTGATCCCCCTGAGCACGGGTAAATACCAGAGCAGGAGGCTCTGGTGACTCCCAGCACTCAGGAGCTTTGTGAGGGATCCTCTTGGGAGCCGTGGGCAGCTGATGATGCCCAGAGCTATAACTTACCTGGCAAAGCAAAGGACTTCCCTGACCGGCTTCTCCATTCTAATTGTGACAAGGACTGCAGGAAAATCCAGTGGGACCAGAGGGTCCTCAGCTGGCACAGAAAAGATGCACCTGGGTGTTTTTATTCTGTCACTGAACAGCCCAAGTAAAGCCAAACATGGCTCAAATTCCACTTGAATTGCTGAAGACCACCAGACCTATTCTGTCAGTAAGAAAACTTATCACAGCAGCATCAGTGCAGCCCAAGTTGTCTGGATAAGCCATAAATATTAGAGCAGAAACTTCTCCACAGCCCTTCAGTTTGAAACAGGAACCTTTCACTCAGAAGCCAGCATGTCAATCAAGCCTGTTGCAAAATCTGCCTTTAAACAAGAGATGAATGATGCATCTTCAAAAAACCCCACAGCTTATAAACCCCATCTCAGCTCATTTAGCTGTAAAACAGTTGTGTCTGTGCCATTGCTGGGCTGCCTCATCACAAGGTGTGTGCCTCTGAAACCTCTGAACACTGCCCTGGGGAGGAATCAAGGACCAAGGGGCTTTTGCAGGGGCTGTGCAAGTTGTCTGAGATCCTCTGATCACTCACCTGTCTTCTCTGGGTAAAAGAACTTGTGAAAGTGCCTGTGGGGAGGGGGAATCTAGAGCAAAGAGGCAACAAAATCCATCTGTTTCACCAAAAGCAGCAAAGAACGGAGAAGGCAATAACACACTTCCTAGAAACTGGTTCTGTTAGAGTGTCAGGATACCAGTCAAAGCTTCAAGGCAAGGCTGAAAGAAGTGAAAGCTTGAGCTGTGACTTCAAAACATATTTTCCTGACCAGGTTTTCAATCAGCAGTGTAATGGAGCTATCCACGACACCGGTGTCAGTGCCCACCTTGAGTCTGGAGGGTGGAACCCATTCCCAGCCACAGCAGGGAGGGAGTGACCTCCTGTGCCTTCAGGCACCTTCACCTGAAGAAAGGCTTCAATCCAAGAGTGGAATTTCAGTAGAAACAATGAAATGGAAGCTCTGCAGCAGCTCAAGCTGCCGGGGAAGCTGTCAGCCCTCACGACACCCAAGCACAAGTGATCCCTCTGACTGCCAGGCTGTCTCACCGATGTGAAACAACCACCCAGTTCTTGCATCACCTGCAAAGAGGACTCTTTGGTGTCAGCAGGGATCACAAACTTTCAAGGGAAGAGCACAAACTTGTTGCACAAGGTACCTGATGCCACCTTGGCTGAGCCACTACTGAATTTATGCACCCTGGGAAGCAAGTGAGACGTCCGTGAAAAGGCTCAAATTTGGCAAAATTCAGCCAATTTTGAATGCTGAAGACTGAGCTTAAGTATTATATCACAGAACCCCAGAATGGTTTGGGTGGGAAGGGACCTCGAAATCATCTCATTCCACCTCCTACTAGGGACACATTCCACTAGACCAGGTTTTTCTGAGCCCCATCCAAGCTGGCTCTGAACTCTTCTAGGGATGGGGCATCCATAACTTTTCTGGACAATCTGTGCGAGAGCCTCCCCACTCTCACAGTGAAGAATTTCATCCTACTATCTAATTTAAAACTACTTTCTTTCATTTGGAAGCCATTCCCCCTTGTCCTGTGACCCCATGCCCTTGTAAAAAGTCTCTCTCCAGTTCTCTTGTAGGCTCCTGTCAGGTGTGGAAAGCCACAATAAGGTCACCCCAAAGCCTTCTCTTTTCTGTGAGCTCCCTGATTTCCTAACAGAAGTCTTAGATGTGAAAAAGATGTTCCAGCAGAGAGGATGATCCAATTTGGGTAGCACTTGCATCACTGAGCACACTTAAGCAGAACATTTAATCAATGCATTTAAGCCCAAGTTTTGCCTGCACATGCAGAATTGAAAGCACTTTGGTTTTAGGCTGGAGTGGTAGAACTTCAACCTGACAATGAGTAACATCACAGTGATTTAATGACCACATCATTTAGGCCACCACAGCAGTTTGCTTGCATTCTGCCTGTAAAATAGAAGCAGATGGTTCTAAGCTTTCTTGTAATGGTTTTTAAAGGCATAAGTTTTAAATGTACCACACAGCAGATGTCAGGCTCAGGAATGACTTCAAGGAGAAGACAGCTTTACAAAGCCCACCTCAGTGACTGGGGATGTAATCAGGAGATAACTGCAAAAGTCAGCACAAAGGGCTCGTAGTACTTGTGAGGAAAGAAGAGAACACCAGAGCTTAAAAGGAGGAAAAAGGAGAGTGAACACAAAAAGCCACTAAAAGACAGGTGAGAAACAGTGAAAATTGGCATGGAAGAAGAATACAGAATAAAAGAGGGAAATTGGAAAGGAACAAAAACGCCAGAAGGGTGGTCAGGCACTGGAATGGGATGCTCAGGGAAGTGGTGGAGCCACCATCCCTGGAAGTGCTCCGAAGGTATGTGGATGTGGCACTTGGAGATGTGGGCTAGTGGTTGGCTTGGCAGTGCTGGGAAATGGTTGGCCTTGATGATTTTAGAAGTCTTTTCCAACCTAAACAATTCCATGATTCTGTGAGTCTAAGAAGGGCAGCACAGAAAGATGAATGACAGCAAACAGGGACCCCCTTGCTGCCAGGATAGAGGGCCAAGCCACAAACCCACAGAGGAAAACCTTTCAATTCTCTAATGAGGTCTCAGAGGAGATTATCAGTGGCTGTCTTTTGGGAAACACATGAGATTATTCTGCAGGTACAGATGGGCTGAAATGCCACAGTTTGAAGGCTTTCGAGAGCTCTAAGAGCTCGAGTGGCTTTGAACGAAGGGGCCCGGTGTCTTTGAAGGGAATTATTTTGGCAGGAAGTTTTGTAAGAAGGGACAAATTGAAGACCCAAAGGAATGTCCTGAAGAACTGACAGGTGATCAGAGACCCCCCAGCTCTATCAGGTGCACTGCAAGGAGCCCATGGAGAATTCTGTGACCATAATCCAGTTCCTCTAAACCTCCCAGCGACAACGCTGGCTCAGGTGTATGTGGGGTTCAAAGTGGAAAGAATCACCGAGCAGCAGACACGGGATAGTTAAAACTCCTCAGAGAGCAAACTGCAAAATGTTTCCACACTGCAGCACAACAAATGACAGGACTCATTTTTCAAGACGAAAACGCTACTCTGCAGACAACAGGAGGCTTATCATGTGCTATTAAGTGTAAAAGTTAGTGTAAGGTGGGCTGCTAACATCATCACTCAAATCCTTCGGGGGAGATATGCTGTAGTATAATAGAATTTCTCAAACCCAAGATAGGAAGAGCAGGCAGTTTCCTCTGCATGAAGATTAGCTAAAACGATGGCTTAATCTTTCTTTTTGGACTGCTTAAATCTATGCCTGTCTTCAAGAATCCAGAAGGCAAAGTTAAATGTAGATAAGGTCACTGTCAGCACAGGCAGGACCAGGGGAAAAAAAAGCCACAAAACCTTGAAAGTGTCTCTATTAATCATAAATCACTGAAAAGGGGCTCAGCTAGTTAAGGTGGCACAGACTACAGCTGGCACAGAGAAACAGCAGAGACCCTTCCTGGCTGAGTTGTTTGAGTTTATATGGAAAAGTTACAGAAAGGGACATGTTGGGACATCTTGGCTATGAGCAGCCAGAGTTACAAAGGGCTTCAGCAGCTCCTCTGATCTCCCAGCTTAACCAGTGGGAGGCTCATAGAGCAGCTCCAGTCACCAAAGGATGAGACACCATCATCAAAACTGAGAAAGATCCAAGCCCACCATGAACAAAAGGAGACAGAATTGGCTGAACTTCGCCATAAACTGAGCTACCAGCCCACAGTCATTTCCAACCTAAATGAGCGAGGAGACATTCCCTAAAATTTGCAGAATGCTTGAGAATGTTCCCAAGGTCACACCAGGAGCCCACGGGACAACAGAGAATTAAAACCAAACCTCCGACCCGTTTTCTGTCTTAACCCCCAAATCACCCTTCGTCTCCTCTGCAATGGATGGACTCGAGATCATTCACAAGCTCTAAATAGAGTACAGAGAATGGAAAATAACTTCCAGCGCTGACAATATTGTCCCTATTTAGCTAACAAGTATTGATTTTCACCTCGGCCTCTCTGATGCAGATGAAAGCAGCACAGATTTGGTTCTTTTGTTTATTTCCCTGAATCCAATCAGTGTTACCGATGTTATCACGAGACTCCAAGGACTGATTACCCATGTGCTATTTAAAGTCAGAGAGGTGCTTACATCTCGTTTTATTTGGGACCAGTGGGAATTGTAGGTTATGCAAGAAGTTTTAACTTTTCTTCCCTTTTTTTTTTGTTTGTTTGTTGACAAAGCCCTCCCCTGTGAAGGGACAGATCTCTGTAAAAACAAGCTGTTCTCAGAGCAAGAGAACAGATGATGCCTTGTTCTCCTACAGATTTATCCCTTTTATATACACATGCAGAAACTCTGCTTCCACTTCTGCCACAGTTCCATCTCTCCATGAAAGAGAGACCTGGGCACTGGAACAGGCTTCCCAGGGAAGGGGTCATGGCAACAAGGCTGCCAGAGTTCCAGAAGTGTTTGGACAACACTCTCAGGCACATGGTGGGATTGTTGGGGTTCTCCTGTGCAGGGCCAGGAGTTGGATTCGATGATTCCTGTGGCTCCCTTCCAATTCAGGATATTCTGTGGTTCCATGGTTTTTCCCATGAATCACCTTGTAAAGCTCTTTCCCTGTCACTTCAAGCTCAAATGGTCATACACAACCTACAGCTGGAGTTTTTCACCTGTGTCTGAGAAAAACAGAAAGCAGTGAAGGAATAATTAGTCTGTGCACCCTTTATTCCTTCTCTACAGGTAGATCTTCTCCTCTTCATTCTGATGCAATGAGCACAGGGCACTTGCCTTGTCCACATCTGCTGCAAAGATGAACCATCTTGAGTGAGATGACAAATAAAAGTGGCAATTCATGAACTGCCAGTATTTTTTGCCAGGTTTCCATTAAGAAATAATGAAATAAGAAATAATGCCTCCAGAGTCTGCAGGCAGGGGGGTCACAAGACATCAGTCCAAGCCTCACAGCTGAAGGCAGAAGTGAACTTTGGGGCTTTTTACAATCTTTAATATTCTTTGTTTTTAAAGCCATCCCATTGGCAAATCTATTCTGCCTGCTCACACAAAGCAGAATCTCCTTTGGGGCTTTCTGGTTTGGTTCAGCTTTGGGTTTGTGTTGCCAGACTGAGGCCATGCAGTCTTGATATCACAACTGCAAGTGATAGAGAATTACAAAGTGGGCAGCTGTGTCTGTGTGACTGCAATATACACATATCCCCTTATCCTATATAGCCTTGTCTAGTGGCCAAATTAGTTGTCTTTCTACACAAACCCTCCCCAAAGTCTCTTGAAATGACTCCTAGCCCTTTTCTCCCTTCCAGTCAAGGGTACAAACACCACCAGCGTCTCCCTGGAAGTAAATCCACTAAGCCCCCAGGGACAGCCCCTGCTGCTGCAGCAGCACCTCTGCATTTCCACAACATCCTTAAGAATCACAACATCTGAACCAGCAGCAGTGGAGGGAGAGCCATCAAAATTCCGTGCCCATCGCCACACTTCCTTCCAGCAATTGTAAATCTCTCATCAAATATCCCCTCAGACACAACCTGGGAACACGTGTCTGGCACACACCGTATCGGGCTATAAATAGTCAGATAGAGGCAATCATACTAGATACACCAAAGATTATTTGATTAAGCTGAGGCTCTGCCCTGCTGAACAGCCTGTGATCAGGAGAGACACCTTGCAGGAGCTGGCTCAGATCAGAACAACCATCTCCCAGGAGCAAAGAGATGCTAAAAAGGCTGCAGTTACACTCTGTGCCCTTCTAGTCTCACGTTCTTCAAGCCCAGGGTATTTCTAGCAAGGGGAAAATTTCTGTAAGCAGTAATTAAAAGACATTAAGGTCTACTGAAGACTCCATGTTTTTCACTGGTCTGTACTGGTTTGATGTGGGGAGTCAGGAGGAAGAAGATGCTCACTGCTACACTCAGAAAACCCCTGGCTGGCAAGCACCAGGAGGACCATTTGAGCATTCACAGCTGAACTTCATAGAAGGAAGGCAGGCAGCAATATAAGGTCAAACTACTCTAAATACACATTATTTTCACTTTCCCCAATATCTCTGTGCAAACTAAAAATGTTTACCTTCAGGGGAGCTGCATCACTCTCCTAGAGCCACCACAGCTCGTACTCTGGGCATGAAATTGGAGCACATTCCCACAGCAAGAGGGCAATGGGTCCTGCATTGCTGAGGGGACGTGCAAAGGATTTCAGACCCACCCCAGAACCAGCCTCACCAGAGCAGCAAAACAGAGGGCACAAACTGCATGTTTAAATGCAGGCAAATCCAATCAAATCACCTAAGAAACACTGAAAGGCAGCAAGCTCCACCCTCCAGAGCTTTGGATTTGCTATGGTCACCCACACTTCAAATTAGATTCCCCATACTTTAACCCTGCTTTGTTCAGATGTGACAAAGTTTTGTGAACCACGGGTAGCAAACACACCCAAAGACTCAAGAAATTAGTTTGGATTCCAGGCAGAAGAGGAGCATTCAGAGCCTCTGAAGTGCTGGAAGTCCAGAGTGGAGCTCTCATCACAGGGCTGCTCCCTGCCTGAAAACAAAATAAACTTAATACAAACCACATTTACCTGCTGGAAACATCCCAGAACTGTGGGGACTGGTGCTGTCAGAGCACCTGCTGGGCTTCTGGCTCAGCTGAGCTCTGGGTCTGCCCCAGCAGAGGCTGCACTGGGACACAGCCAGCCTGAGCCACGGCAGCTCATGGATGTGTTTCCCACATCCAGCCCAGCCAGGCTGCAGAGACTGGACTGATGCCCTAGAGACACTTGGACAAGGTGCTGGCTTTGACAGAAAAGCCAGTTTCAGGTGTCTCCATCTCTCCCCTTCCTGGACATCTATGGATGCCGTGCTCTCCCTTCAACCCTAACCCTTCAGCTCATGGGCCTGTTCCATTCACTGGATCGCTGAACTGACCAGGATTTAAACAGTGCCAAGGCCAAGCAGAGAGCTGTTTCTGGGAGAAAAGGTTGGACTGCCCCTCCAGAGGGATGGAGCAGCAAAGGCAGCACAAAACCCCTGAGAGTGGCCTTTCTTCTGAGTTCCCAAAACCCATTTCTGAGGCAATGGCCACACAATATCTGTCTACTAACCAGCCAAACCACCTCTTAGTTCCCAGTTGGGAATAGACATATTTTGAGTCCACCTCCTTCCTGAACCCTGGGTCAGACCACTGACCCAACACTCAAATCTGAACTGTTCTGCTATGCAAAGTTTATGAGGTCCAGCCACCCCAGGCTGAACTTTTCTCCAGCTCACAAACAGGCCTTGGAAAGCTACTTGACCCAGTTGGCCACATGCAATCTTGAAAGTGTAAAATGCAGCTGAAGAGGGGAAAAAAAATTAAGAGAATGTTTGGGTCACGCTGCATTTTCTCTGCCTACAAAGGAGGGGAGGAATGCAACGTTTGACCCATCTGCTTTTCCATAACATCACTGTTTCCTCAGTACACATGCATACAACCCACAAAAAGCTCAAGCTCATAAATGACAGGGAAATAACTGTGACAGAACAAAACAGAGAGTTTGGGGAAACCAGAAATTATTCCAGCAGAAATGCTGGTTTCCTCAGTTTTGTCTCCTGCAATTACTGAACTTTGGTATCCAAGATGATGCAGACTCAGACTGCAGAATTCCAGGAGTGGATAAGAACCATCTTCTTCTGCTTCTTCTGATGTCTAGTTAGGGTTGAGCTTATACTATAGACTTTCCCAGAGACAATTGCTGAGGAATTCTTTCCTTACTCCACCTGTTGCATGCACAGAACTTGCAAAAAGAGAATATATTTGAATTTTAATTCAACTGAGATTGCAAGAGTTTGGATCTCTTGAAGCTGTTGGATGGTCCAAGAGATTCAGAGCTGTGGAGAGGATGAGACAAACACCACACACACACACAATGACAATATGATGGCCTCGTGTCCCGAGAAAATGAGGTTGAAAGAAGAATTATAGAAACTAGTGTCTAAAATCTGTGAATGAGCAGTCTGCAGTGTGAAGAGCAAGATGGAAGGGTTAAAGGCCAAGCCTTTAACCTATTAACAGCAGAATGAACTTGTGTGAACCAACTCCAGGTAGCTTCCACCCCCTGTAATCCCTGCAGGAACGTGTCAAAATTGGCCTCCATCTTCTTATCCAGGTGCAGTGACACAAGAGAAGGGAAAGGGACCAACACGAGTGATGTCA
The DNA here is from genome assembly GCA_013396655.1 of Campylorhamphus procurvoides. NCBI lineage: Eukaryota > Metazoa > Chordata > Aves > Passeriformes > Dendrocolaptidae > Campylorhamphus > Campylorhamphus procurvoides. The sequence continues at coordinate 124,651 of WBMV01005837.1, read as the reverse complement.
CATCACTGGGCTTGCAGTAAAAATACTCCTCAGTCACAGGAGAGAAGTTGAAGCAGGCAAGTGAAACAGGATTTGCTGTCCCCCAGAGAGACACAAGGTAGCCAGGAGCATCCAACTCATCCCACAACATTCCTCGCTGGAGGTAAGTCCATTTCATTTTTAATAAGTTGCAAACCTTCTTGCTTTTAGGGAGAGGTACTGACTTTAATAAAATTGATATATCATCATTAAATCTGACACTTGAGCACTTCCAGCTACCAAGGGCCAGGGTTATCTCTAAAAAGTAGCATTAATCCAGAAGGAGAAGTTTCTCCAGCAAACCACAAATGTCTTCAGGTAAAGTGGCTCACTGCAAAGAACAATTTCAGCTGCAGAAGTGTCTGTGTTTCAGAGTATCAGTCTTCCTTAGTCATTAAGTAGTTGATTGAAGGCTTAGTGGAAATTTATTTTTTAAGTGGCATGCAAAGAATTTTGTGGCTTTATTGTGTTCATAATGTGTCTGTGCAGCTCAACAAAGCCTATGTCCCATTCCCTAAAATAATAGGTTGTATGTTTCCTTTGTAAGGATAACAAATTCAATTACACTGTCTGGGGAGCTGAATTCCCTTGAGAATTTTCACTGGGGATTTAATTTGGAATATTGATTTTTTGCAAGTAGCTCTCAATGCTTTTGTTAGAAGTTGAAGAGAGAAACAACATCCTGGAGATGGAAATTCATCTGCAGACAGTCACAGGCTGATTTGAGCACAACTCTGAAAAACAAGCCTTTCTTCAACAATTAAGAAGAAAATGGTTAGAATATTTGGGAGAGGAATCCCTCAAGGCAGAGCTGCCTGGTCTGGGTGACATTGGTCAGTTCAGGTGATGTGACCTCAGTTTAAAATCTCCAGGACGGACCATGAGGAGCAACTGAGGGAGCTGGGGGTGTTCACCTTGGAGAAAAGGAGGCTCAGGGGGGACCTTCTCATTCCCTACAAGTCCCTGACAGGGGGGTTGCAGCCAGGTCGGGGCCGGGCTCTGCTCCCAGGGAACAAGAGACAGGATAAGGGGACATTTAGATTGGATATTAGGAAAAAATTCTCCACCAAGAAGGCTGTCAAGTATTGGAAGAGACTGCCCAGGGCAGTGGTGGAGTCCCCATCCTTGGAGGGATTTAAAAACCAGGTGAATGTGGCACGTGGGAATGTGGGTTAGTGGTGGCCTCTGCAGTGCTGGGGAATGGTTGGACTCAAAGATTTTAGGGGTCTTTCCCAACCTGAATGATTCTATGATCATCACTAGTGACAGTTCCTACTGGTATGAAAATTATTAATAAGCAAATATCTGCTCTAAGAATGTGGAAATTCATCCACAATGAAGATGACAAGTGTTGTACTTGGAGTATTAACTCAGACTTGAAGCATTAGCACAGTCTGCCCTTTGTTTGTAAAGCACCAAGCAGACAGGTCCCACCCCACCACAGGGTTAACTTGGTTCATCAAACAATTAATAACGGTTTTACACCAAAAGAGGGTTGATTAGACTAGACACAAGGAAGATCATTTCTTTTTTACAAAGAGTGTGGTGAGGCCCTGGCACAGGTTGCTCAGAGAAGCTGTGGCTGCCCCATCCCTGGAAGTGTCCAAGGCCAGGTTGGACAAGGCTTGGAGCAACCTGTGATAGTGAAAGGTGTCCCTGCCCATGGCAGGGAACTAAATGGTGTTTAAGGACCCTTCCAGCCCAACCCATTTTGTGATTCTGTGACTGACAACAGGAAGGACCAATTCTTCTACCAGACACTGGGACCCTGTGCCAGCCCCTGCTCTTGAGAACTGAGCGCAACTGGAAACCAAGTCAAAGCCAGAAAAACCCACCCAGTCTGTTCCAAGGAAGGAGATAAACCCCAATCTCCAGAATGACACAGTCACAGCCCTTACACAACACCAGTGCTGTGCAACCACCACAGACATTCCTCTGCAATGGATTCGCTGTGTTCTACTAATCCAGAACTGGCCTCTTTAGCAGCTGGCAGTAAAAAGAAAGCGCCAAGTCATCTATTTCCACATTTGGGGATGATGAAAAGCACTCGAAAACGCTCAGCACTTCTGCAATAATTATAACAAGCGCAGTACTTGTTTTGGGAAAGTATAATGTATTCTGGGGAGCAGAATCACATCAAAGAGGAAGCTTTCAGACACTTCAAGGAGCAGAATATGAAGACGTATATAGAGAGATATAATTATCACCGCGGTCACAAGGCCCTCTTAGGCAAGGATCATAGGAAGGAGAAGCAGATAAGGGAAGCATTGTGGACACAGAGCTGAGGCTGTAAGTTCATATAACATCAGTTCTCATTACCTGGATGTGGTACAAGCTGGTCTGCAGCAGTTCTGCTCACTTTGCAAGGTTTTTTTTTTTACCTGAGAGTGAGCTGTAACTACTCAAAACCCCCAGTCATCCTTCTGGGATGGTGCTCTACAGCTGTTTGCTTCCTCTAAAGGGCTCAGAGCTGGTTGGCAGTTCCAACTCAAAAAGTCACAGACTTTTCAAAGGTTTCTCCAATTCCAAATTTGCTCCACCTGGATGCCTGTTTGGGTATGTGTGCATGTCTGCCTGAAAGATGCCTCCAGCCCAGCACCTAATGTGTGGGAGAGAAAAATGTCATGTCTGCAACCTCCCTCTTTCTATGGAATCACAGAATCAGAGAATGGTCTGGGTTGGAAGGGATCTTAAAGACCATCCAGTTCCAATCTCCTACCATGGGCAGGGACACCTTCCACTAGCCCAGGTTGCTCCAAGCCTTGTCCAACCTGGCCTTGGACACTTCCAGGGATCCAGGGGCAGCCACAGTTTCTCTGCCCAACCTGTGCCAGTGTCTCAACCCCTCACAATATTGCCCCAGGCGGGCCCATTGCAAGGGAAAGGTGATTGAAATCAGCTGAAAAACCCAAAGGATTCAGGCTAAGACAGGTTTGGGAAGTTTGGCCAAGTTTTCATTGTTTGCCAACCAAACCAGGGACTTGGTTTGCATCAGTTCAGTCGCATCAACAAGTGCTCAGAAATCTCATGTAAAGCAACATGTGGCATGTCCCAGTCATGGAGAAAAGGTGGAATTCCATGAAAAAAATGACTTTTCTTTCCATTTTGGCAGAATCGAAAAAATAGGAGGGTATGACCTCATTTGGATGTAGAGGGAAGAAAAAAATCAATCTGGTGCACGTGAGAAAAACAAACCAGTAACACAAAACTAAAATGCACTTGAAAACCTCCCTTGTTTTGGCTGGTTTGTTTTGGGTTTTTTTGCCTTTTGACATCTACTCACCACTGGCTATGGTAAGAGTCCCCTTGGCTCTGTCTTGCGTGGAAATAAGAAACTCCAGCTGAGCAGAGCCAGCAAAACCTGGCTGTTAAGGATTTCCCACTCCACTTTGACCTCTTGCATCACTTCTCTGACTTTCAATGCTAACTAATTACTCATGGAATTTATAGGATCTTAATACTAATCATTAATTGTTACTGCAATTAGAATAATTTGCAAATTCAAATAACCCAAAGATATGTATCATTTGCTTCAAATGGAGCAATGGGCTCCAAAGTTACTATGAACAAAGAGAACCTCACCAAGAAATCATGTTAAATTACAAGGAGAGAACTTCTTACAACCTTTTTCCTCCACCTGAAGCCAGGATCTATTGAAAACACAATGCAGTTCCTCGGATGCATTTTCCCTGCAACTTTTCATACAGTAACCTGGTATTCTCAGAGAATAAGATTAAGAACTGAGGTAAATTGCTGAACACTGAGGCTGGCAGCTTTATCTTGTTAGTTAACCACAGAAATCCTTCTCCTGGTAGGGTGCAAGTACCAAAAATGTGCAGCTGAGACAGGGCAGTGTGATCTTACTGGAGTAAGAGGAGGGGGAAAGCGAGCACAGAACAGCTACTTGCACATTTCCATAAATAAAAACCTCAGCCTACCCCCAGCCATTCAAGGGGTTTCTTTAGGATTTTTATTCAAGCATTTATTACTTTTTTCACATCAACCCTTAGCTGTAGAGAAGATGAGATGATGATGGCACTGTCCCAAGCTGAGGGCAGCCAAGAGACATGTTCCTCCCTCCTGCCCCACCAGCAGCTCTGCTGTTTCCAAAGGTTTTATGGTGACCAACTCCAAGATTAATCACAGCTCCCACCCTCACCTGGTGGCTCTCCTGAGGGCAGGAAGGTAAATCCTGCTCCCCAGAGTGCTGCCAGCACTCATTAAAATTCTGCAACTTTCCCTTTTCTGGAAGCCTGAGATGCAGCTTGTGCTTGTGAGACCCCTTTGACTTGCACAGTTAGAGCTCTGTGTTGTCCTGTGTCTACTATTAGGAAAGGTTTCTCCATGCCTACTACCTTAGTCATCCTGGTTTTTGCATCCAGCCACTCAAGCTCAGCTGTCCTCTGCACAGCTCATGGTGTTCAGAACTGTGAGTATGGAAAGAGGAAAGAAATAAAAAAGAGTATTTGCAGTGTTTTTCCCCCCAGCTCTCTGTGTTTGTTTTCTGCCGTTTGAGTGAGTTAAACCAGCTCAGCACCGAGTCAGAGGCACCCAGAGGATGTGCAGAGGAAAGAGGGAGCACGAGGCTCAGTTCCTGCAGTCTGACTCGCAGTGTTTCACTGCTGATAATGCAGCAAAAGTCATCCCAGGATTTTTGATTTTGGTTTTTTCCAAAAGTGCCTTCTAAGGATGAGGACTGTGCCTTTAAGCCCAGATGTTGTACTCTTTAAGTACCCTGTGTACCAATTTCATTAAAATTTGCCTGGAGAAACTGCCCATTCCATCCTCTGCCATTCAAAATCCCCTCAGCCCTCACCATCAAACATGGGCACTGCAAAGCCCTGCCTGGCTGGTACCAGGCACAGCACAACATTCCCAATCCCTCTCCTGGAGCAGGGTCCAGTTCACACAGTCACCAGCAGTGGGTCCTCCACAGTCTCCTCAGCCAGTCCCCCTTTTTCATACGTCTTTCCCCTACTGAGTCTTGGGAAAATCTCTCCTGATATAAAGCCAAACTCCCTTTCATCATCTCAAATCAAATTACCTCTTGCCCTACCCACAACAGTCCTGGAGAACAGTTTGTCCTGTCTTTCTTTCACACATTTAAAAGCCCACAATTGTTCCTCCGTGCTGACTCACCTGGACTTAGGAACCCTGTAGGTCGTGCTCACCAGCCCTCTGAACCCCTTGATACTCCTGGACAGCAGTGCCAAAAAGTGAGCCTGGTGCTCCCCCAAACTTCCACAGCATTCCCACCACGTGGCTGACACGAGATACTCAAAAAGCTCTTCACTGCACAGATTTGTCTGATTAACCCAATGGGAGAAACATGGAAAAGGAAGAGGGAAAGTTTGGTGCCATTCCTCATCTGTAACGCCATAACAACAGAAGTTGCTCCATGGCATTTCCCCAGAACCTCCCAGAAGGACAATGAGTCACTGAAGCAGCAGAGGCCAGTTTTGATAGATGGTAACTCCACAGCATCAAAAGAGCCCCAATCATTACTGGTATCATGACATTCCTAAGATAAACAAGGACTTAATCAGAGGAGAAGAGAAATGACCAGCACCATTGCAAGCCAACTTTTCTAGGAGGAAAAATATATCCAGATTTTTTACTTCCCCACCTCAGCCATCTGTCAATAAAGAAGTCTTCTAATTGGGAAGCAGCAGAAGCAACTGCCTTTGACCTGACACCATAAATTGGCTTTCAAATCAACCCAGCAACGATATTCCCTTCCAAAGCACAAAATTCCTCAGCATTTCTCTGCCACATACTTGTAATGGCTTAGTCATCAACACAGACAGGCCCTGGGTAAGCCATGTCCTTCAGTAGCACCTCAGACCCAGCCGGGGGACTGACAGGATGAGCAGTGCCACTTCTGGGCCTGTCACCAGCAGAGACACTGTCCCTCTGTGGAACCACCAGCATCCCCCCACCTCCCCTCCAGACACCAAGGAGCACATTTCTCATAAAGACACACATCTGGAAGCAGTCCAGACCAGCTGGAGCATCTGCTCTGCATTTGCATCACTTCACGGGATCTTTCCACGGGCTCCTTCGCTGCAGAGATGCAGGCAATTAAAAAAAGCCTCAAGCTCATGTCTGTGGCTCTACCTATCTTATCTTGGCTCTCTGATTGTCACTGAAATGAGCACAACAAAACTAGGAACAGAGACCCAAGCTCTGCTCTTAGTGAAATCTTCTGCAGGCTCAGAATAAACTACGGGCTCAAGGGCTTTGCTGTACCGAGCCCTAAATAATGGAGGTGGGAAGGGAGCAGAGTCCACAGATGTTACAGCACCGTGAAAAACTAAGAGAGACTTCACATGAACAGCTCAGACAAGAAAGAGAATCCAAATGGAACCACCTTGACACAGCCTTAATGAAATCACAGAAACCACTGCAGAACATGACAATGCTGGAGTGGTACAGGCAAGAGCATGGGAACAGGGGTGCTGGAGGAGCCCCAACCCTGCCAGGGGCTTCACCTGAGCATCAGCATCACGAAAACACCCTGCAAGAGACCAAGAGACCCTCCCTCTGCTTACTGAGAAGCAAGAACAGAGCAAGTGAAAGAAGCCAGACGTTTTCTAGTCTCGGGTCACAATCCTTGCTGATATGTTTATCAACTATGGAGGGGAAAAAAAAAAAAGAGAACAAGCTGCTCATTTTAGTCTCTCTTTTTGACCATATCCTGGATGACAAAGTCACAAGTTAAAGAAATGAGGACACCTACATTTTAGCTCTCAAAGAAAGGAGGGCCTGAAGCATCACTTTTCCTGCCTTCATCTTGCAAGGGCTTCCAAGGTATTTTCACCTCATCCAAGTCCTACTTCCCATCCACCACTGACCAGCAGCTGCTCCACCCCTCCAATCCAAATCCAATCCTGAGAGTCCTGAGGCACTTTGGACTTGAGGACTGCTCACCCATGTCTCACATTCTGGGGGTGAGGTCAATCAGGCACATGGCCATGGAAAAGGTGGCTTGAAGACACAAAGCAGAGGAGGATTTACATGGATTAACAGCAGGGCCTTCAGGCAGGAAGGCTGTAACTATTTAGCAAGGAATATTACACGGAACAAAGACTTCAGAGGTGACTTTGGCATCCACTAAGATGAAATCACATGGGGAAGTCACGGGACCAGGAAAGTAAATTCTGCTGAAGCATCAGCACCGATGCAGGACGTCTCTACCAGATCCTCTGCTGGAATGACTTTACTCTGGAACCAGGAGTCAGGTGGTGTGTTAAGGCTGCAGCATTTCCAAACCTGAAAGCTTGCTGCAGGGTTTACAAAGCAGCACTGGGCCAGAATTTCAATAGGGATTCACAGCCAGCCATCCCTAGCAGGGATTTGCCAGGCTCCAACATCAAAAGAACAGCCAAGACAGGTGGCTCCTGTCTCCGAGGACACCTCGCTGAGCCAAGCTCTGACATCACCTGCCATGGACAAACTACCCCAGCATGTCTAAAGGAAACACCTCAGTGAAAGGGCACAGGGTTCAGTTTGTCCCAACAGAGGAGAAAGGAAAAAATGGAAATAAAATTTTCAAGGGGAAAACACCATCCCCTCAAAAAAAACCCAAAAAAACCACAACCACCCAAACCCTCTGAAATTTCCTCCCAGTTCCCAAAACAGTCTATCAAAAATCCTGTGACAGTTCCTCAGTGAGGCACTTGCAACAATAAATTCAACACAGAAAATCCCCTGAGCAGAGATGCTACAGAACACAGATCATCAATGGTGAGGGTGCACGAGGGGTGCAGTTCAATCCAGACTGCGTTGTGCTTAAGGAAAAGGAGGTCATCTTTATTTCCAGCTACAAAGGGGCATCTATTATTATTTCCCCTTTTCATTAGCAGTGTGGGACAAGTGCAAAACAGGCTCCTGTTTCAGCCTGAGCCTTGCAGGTTGCAGGGGACGCCGGCACCAAGGCAAGAGGCCAAGAGCGAGCGGAGATGACTTCAGCCCTTCCCGTTAGATCTCCAAGCTGGAGCTAATTAACTGAGCATGGAACATGGTCCAGGGCACAGAGAAGTGGCCAAGGATGCAGCTGCCCTTGGGCTCTCATGCTTGTGCAAGGGAGGAAAAACCTTTCACATCCTTGTGCCTCCCTGCCCCTGCCCACCCACTGCAGAGGCTGAGGAGCTCCCCTGATTTCCCACAGGAAGAGTTCAAGGCATGTCCTTGATCTCTGTAGCAACAAAGAATTAGTTAAGTAAGAAAATAAAGCATCCAATCCTCAATACAGAGAAAGCCTTACCAGGAAAATACTTTCTCCAGCCCCATCACTTAAAAACCCACAGCAACAGAGAGTGGTTATGAAACATTTAAAAGAGCAAACACCCTGGCGGGCTGAGAGCAGGATGAGAAACCTCGTCTCCACAGGTAATTTTTCACCACGTTATGAGCAGGCAGAACTGCGACTTTGAATGAAAGAGCCAACTCAGCTTCCACTGGAGCTCCAGTACTGCTGCACCAGCATAAATTTTAATAAAATACCAATATAAATGTAGTCTTTTTACCCCTTGAAATGTTGCTGTATATGGAATGAGACTCACGGGCCTTTAAATAACAGTCTTTTCAAGCATTACAATGAGGTATTTTGCCCATGTAAGTAGATAATTTATTCCAGCAACCTGACAGTGATTCGGAGCTGCCTTTCTCTGCTCTGAGCTATAAAGCCACTCCACATCCCAGCAAATTGATTTGTCAAGTCTACTACTACTGCAAGTTCTTCTCTGGCCTGTTAGTCTATGCCCTCATCATCAAACAGCTCACAAAGAGCAGGTTTTTACTCCAAAGGAACAGCCCCTTTCTTGTCAGGCTCTCCATCCCTTGCTGCAGCTGCAAACAAGGTCTGTACTACACAGATGCATCTTTATAAACCTATTTAATTCTATTACCTTTCAATTTTGGCACAATCACACTGATTTCACAGTTAAGGTAGGAACCAGCATTACCATTTGTAAGACATCTGTTATTTCTAACTTGCTCCAAATGGCTGCTTTTGTCAGGAATTTTCACCACATGCCTTCCTGACCCAAGCAGAGCTTGGCTTGCAAAGTGTACCACAAATCAGGCACAGCAAAGCAGAGGTGAGACACCTTTTTGCAGGAACACACTCAAAGAGGTACAGCCTAGAAAAGCCAGAGCTGCCTTATTTACAGCTCCTAGGTGAGGGACAGTATTTCAAAGTTAAGGGCTGAGAACAGCATTTTCCAAACAAAAGTATCAGCTGGGTTTTGCTCCCTGTTGACATATTTCATCTGTGGGATTTGCATGTTATGTGATGCAGGAAAATGGTGCTGAGCACCACAAGTTGGCATCACCCCCGTTGGGAAAGTGCTGAAAACACAGAGTAAAGGAAAGGAGGAGAGAGCATCACTGAGCACAACAGGGATGACCTCTCCCCCTCAGAGCAGGCACACCAGTGATCTCCACTCAGAATGGGAAAGTGAGTTGGATACGTTACATAAAGGTGCGGGTTTTTTATACCCTGTCTCGTTCTTCTCTGCATCCCTTGGGCTCCCTGCAGTACCAGCATCAACTGCAACAGCAACAGCAAAAAAGCTTCTCCTGACTTTACCCCAAACGTGGCAGGGAGGGAAAATGATTTAAAGGCAAACAACATTATAGGGAAAAAATACTGAAGAGGAAAAGTCCTCAGACAGAAAATTATTGAAGGAATTCGGCCAACTGGGGCCCATCAGCAGGAAAGGGGACAAGACCTTCCAGCTGGAAAGGCCACCTGGATCAGTCACTGCCCAGGGCAGACAAAGAATGCAGCTGTCCTGAACACCTCTGTGGCAGAAACAGCCCTGGCACCTTCCCGTGCTGCGAAGCAGCATATTGATTTCAGGGCAGAGCTGGCTTTTGTGCCGACATCACAAATCCACTTCAGAGACCTGAAGTGGAACAGCTTGTTCTCCCATCCATGTTTCTCACAACTGTGCAGCCTCGGGAGCTGTCAGGCTGGGCTGTGATGGATGGCCTTGTGTCCAACACGGGCCGTCTGGAGGACAGCAGGGGCCACGCTGCTTTCACCAGGACAGCTGCAGACCTGGGGAAGGGATGACACAGGAGGGGTAGCTGCGGCCATGGCTCCTGCCCACTTCCACCTTCGGCTTCATGCCACAGAGGCAGGAGCATCCAGACATCCTTTCTCAGTCTTTATGCCTCTGAAACAAGGAGTCCTTCAAGCAGGTGAACCAGCTCCATGGATTTGGGGACAGATGTGTAGCATCAGCATGGTAGTCACTGCTCTCAATGTATTCTCATTCCCACTCCAACACGTGTAAAATAACCAAAACAGACATAGAAATGTGGGTGGTCTCAGTTTATGCACTCTTGGTGCAAGACACAACCAAAGAGAGGTTTGTCCAGACTGATCTGGAAAGCTGCCCTCAGAGCCAGCCTGGGGCACAGGCTGCCCAGGGCAGTGGGCACAGCACCAAGCCTGCCAGGGTCCAAGGAGCATTTGGGCAACGCTCCCAGGCACACAGTGGGATTGTTGGGCTTGTTCTGTGCAGGGCCAGGAGCTGGACTTTGATGATCCTCGTGGGTCTGTTCCAACCCAGGATATTTGATGATCCTGTGATTCCACGGTATGAGATCCATCCCCACAGATCCAAGTACTGACCCATCCTCCCTGAAGTGTACACTAAACATCTCTTGTTTAAGCCTCATACCAAATACTTCTCGTCCTTGCCTTTGGGGAACATGGAGAACAGCTTATTCCCTTCCTTTTAATCTTGTAAAGACAGACACTGGACATGATCTCAGTCCTCCCTGTCCTGTACTGAACAAGCCTTTCAACACCACACACTCAGCCCCAAAGGCCATTCCCACTGGAGTGACCTTGACAGGACACAGGAATTGAGATGCTGGATTAGATGGCTGGCCCAGACAGTTTAGATTTTCCTCTCCAGCAGCTGGGATGTGATTCTCATTTGCTGAACAAGAAACAGATTGCAGCCTTTGCTGAAGACAAGCCTTGCCAAGGGCTGCCAAGCTGGGAGGGACACTCCATGTCCTCCAGGTCACTACACTTTCCCACAACAATTTCAGGCCCAGTGTGAGCACCAAGTTTATTGCAATTAACTCACAGAATGTCTTGGAGCATCGCACCTTTATAGCGAGGTTCCTCCCTTCCCCTCCAAGCAACACAGGTCATGACTGTGAGGCAATGACAGAGTAACTGAGGATGGAGAGGACCTCCATATGCTTGTCCAACCTTCTGCTCAAGCCAGGACCCCACATCAGTGAAGTCAGGTTGCCCAGGGCTCACTCAGTTGAGTTTTGAATGTCTCCAAAGAAGGAGTTTCCCAAACATATCCCAATTTAGCTCTTACCTGCTCTCATGGTAGATTCCACCCACCCTGATATCCAACTAGATTCTTCTTGCTGCAACATACATTCATTGCCTCATGTCCTCCTGTGCAGCTCTGAGAAGGGTCTGACTCCATCTGCCAATAACACATCTTTAACTATCTGGGGGTCACAACTAGAGGCTGTGCCCTGGCCCCCTGCCCACCCTGATGGCCTTCACTGCATTTTACATCTGGTCTTGCTGAAAATTCCTACAAATGACAAGCTTTGAGCCCCAAGCTCCCAGAGCACAGCCCTGTGCTGTGAAGAAGTCACCAGGACTTCTCCTCTGACCTGACAGGTATTCCTCATTTGTCAGTCAGACTAAGCATTCCCACACGAATGCCATCCCTCCAACAAGCTGCCATCTTCTGGCATCTGTCAGCTGGAAAATTCCCAGCTGGGTGTTGATAAAGTGATAAAGTCACTGCTCACATCTGAGGCCCGTCCTGCCTCAATTGGCTGCCCTTCACACTGCACTGCTGGTTGCCCAGAACATATTGATATAAAAGCAGGTCTGATAGGGGTTGGAAAAGGAGGGAAAGTAGTTACACTCAGTCAACTGTATGGACACCTTCCAGTGGCAAACCAAAGCCTTCAAACAGTGATGGATCACACCCAAGCAGAGCCAGCTTCTGCTTGCTCTTGCACTGAGAAAATAGGACTGACAAAAACATCAAAACAAAAAGTAATAACTTCAACGTGGCTTAGGCTGTGTGGTCTTCCTTGTGCAAACACTCACACAGAAAAAAGAAAATAAATCAAGGAAAGTTGAGAGTGCACAGCAATAAGTCAAGGCTAAAAGAACAGTAAAACTTTAATGGTTTTGCCACCTAAGAGTAGGATGTGACCACTCTGAGCAGCCAACATAAAACATATTCCTTAGTTGCAGAGCAATATTCACTATCCCCTCACACTCATTATGGGATCAGATACAAATCAGACACAGGGACTTGTGAGTTAAGATTTCCAACCCAAACCTGTGATGGAATTGCGTTTTGTGCACGAGCATAACCATAACTCTGCCCTGCAAATAATACTGAGCAAAATCTTTGTGAGCAGAAGGAGGCATCACTTCAGCAGTGTGACAGGAGATGAAAATAAACTGGGAAGTTTGGGTTAGACAGCCTTAGTCCTCTGACTCCTGTCCCCACTTTCTACCTGCCCCAGCACCATACAACTTATTTACCCTGCCCAGCAACAACAGGAGCTGAAATCCTGTGGCTGACGAGGGGAATTTTCCATACACAACAATATGCCCAAAACCTGGAACAGCAGAGTTTCATTCACGAGATCAGCTGGAGAAATCCGAAGCATGAAGATGGTTTAGAAACAAGAATCCTACCAAGAGCACAACTCCTTCTAAATCCCCTTGGGTGATTCTAAGCACTTAGATAACCAAGAAGTAGAGGTAGGTAAGGGCTAAGAAGATGGTGTTGCCCTCAGGCTGAGGTGCTCTGATTTGCTTCAGAAAAGCCTCAAGGGCAGACCTGGACTGGAGTAACCACTGCAGGAGAGCTTAGCAGAGACTGAGGTGGCCCAAAAGAGCACCAGGTCTGCAGGATGTGTGGCCCAAATGACTCAGTTATGCTCATGAGCATGGGAAAGGTCCCCAAGTCATCCTCAGATGTCTCAGAGTGCACCAGACTCCTTCAATCCATTAAAACCAGCACAGCTCACACTCCCCAGGCAGCAGTGTTGTGCCCTTCATCAAGGTATGGAACAGATCCCCAGAAAAATGGGATGCACATCTGGTTTCCTATCAATTAGAAGCAGGAAGTTACAAGTCCCACTTAGGGTGGCAGGAGCAAAGCAAAGCCTGCTGAATGCATCACTGGGAAACACTGTCACCCTCTGCAAAACCAGCCATGCTTCAGCAAAACACTGAGTGGAATTATCTGAGGATTCAAATTACTGAGCATGGGAAAAAGGCCTTGGATTGTTGTGCTGCTGGGTTGTGTCAACGAGATGGAGATGTAAAGCATCAGAAAAAAACTCCCTTCTTAGAGAAAAACGAGGATTATGCTCTCACCTGCCCCATTACTACACCTCCAAGTAATCCAACATGGATATAATTCTGCAGTTCGTTAAAATGAAACAGTTCAGCCCAAAATAAAAATAATGGCTGGTGCTAATCCAGCGATGCACACACACCAGGCAATTGACTTCATTACTGTTCCAATAAAAAATGATTTCACGCATTCCTTTTTCCCCTCCCCTGAGATGCCAGCATATTGGTGATTACTTAGGATTAGAACAGTGCTCATTCCATTAAGCAATCCAATTCACAAGGCAGCTCTGATTTAGACAGGCAATTCTGCAGAAGGCTTGATGCTGCTGCATGTTTCCTTGGAAATACGAGGCCTGAAGAACGGGAAGGAGAGACTGGGAAGTTCCCATCAACTCCTTCTCCAGCCTGAGGATTGAAGTCTTGGGAGCAATTCTCTGCTGGCACTGATAAACTGAACCAAAGCTCTGCAAAAGAGCTGAGGAAAAAAGAGTTAAAAATCCATGTACTTGTCTTTGTCCAACTTCATCCTACAAAGAATTTCAGGAGGCAAATCATTGGCAAAGGTTCCCTACATATTTTTATAACAACAAAATATAAACATATTTTATATAAACATATAATATATGTTTCTATGTTTATATTTAATATAAACATATTTTATNAATCATTGGCAAAGGTTCCCTACACATTTTTAAAACAACAAACAAACAAACAATAACCCACACAACACCTCACATGCTCTAACTCGAGCACTCCCAGTTCTTTATTCAAGTTCTGCCCGACTCCATGGAACTGAGTAAGGGGGATTTGCTTTTAACCTGTGCAATTGCCATGCAACAGGGCCACATTCCTGCCATCCAGCTGTGCAGTCCAGATGTTGCTGCACACACCACAGCAATAAACAGCTTGGATTTGTCACAGCAACAGAAAGCTCTCTGCCTTCACTTCAGAACAGAACTAGCCAAAATGTGTCCCATCATCCCAAAATCAGGGCAGATCCTCATGGAAAGCATCATCTGCTATGTGGACACCTGGCCACATCAGGGACACAGCTTGGTTATCCCTAGTTAGCCAAAACAGCATAACAAGTTTGAGAAAAGCAGCCCCTGAAATAAATGCCAGGCCCCCAGGGAGTGTTTGTACCCCCTGTCCACTGCTGCTCACATCTTCCTTCCACTTTTCCAGTGCTCAAACTCATTGTGAGAGGTTCTTCTTGGATCCAGGTACAGCCCTGCACATCCCAGTCAGCTCCTTCTGAAGACAACCATAAGGCTCCCACCAAAGGGTCAGAAACAACACTGCTTTTATGCCTCCTTTTATTTCTTTTTTTATTTCTTCTAATCCAAGAACAGCTCCTCCAAATGTGTTTTTTCCAGAAAATCTGTCTCTATTTTACCAGCCTAGCTGGGCAAAGCACAAAGGTTTGTGCTGACCTCAGTATCTCTTCTACAGCCTACAGGAGATTATCTGCTCCAGCAGCTAAAGAATCTTCCTAAAGACAGAAAAAACCCCTCATCTTTGATAAACAAACATGCTGTTAGCATTCCAGCCAAAGCCTAAGAAGTTCACTGCAGAAGGTGGATTGATTATGTAAGGCATTGATTCCTGCCTCACATAATTTTTTATTCTATAATAAAGATGTTTTGAGAGCCAAAAATGCGGCAGCTGCAGTAAATATGATGCAAGTTCCTGTAACTAGCAATCTGGTCCCAAATTTTCATTTTCTTTCTCTCAAAAGCACAATTAAACACTAGGAGGTGAGATTTTTAAAAAAAAAATCTAGTTAAAACACCCCAAATCATTTCACGCCAGTCTAAAGCAAAATTCAAGGAATTGGGAAGAGATCAAAACAGAACCTTTGCCTGCATCAACCAAAATTGACAGCAACACTATTAAGGAGAAAAGCACCCCAGTAAAGCCAAGCAAGAGTCTTAATTTACTGCTGAATCTTTCAGTTCTGTTTCCTTCCTTTGCTTTCCTTGGAAAGCACATGTTTTATTTATGGTTAGAGGAACTTATCCCTGAAGGGCATGTCTCACCAAGCTGATCTTTTAGGGGACAAAGTAAATTTAAGATGAACTTTGTCTGCTTCAGGTTGCCAGAATGTCAGATGAGCCCATGTATTTCTATCCAGTTCTCTCAGTTGTCGTGTCTCAGTTATAAGGGAAGGAGCAGGCTCTGCTGCTGGGATTAGGAAGGGTTTATTTTCACTGGATACTTCCTTTCACCATCAAACACTCCTTGCAAACAAAATAATGACGACAGCAGGAAGACCAGGAAAGCTGATAAACTGAACCAAAGCTCTGCAAAAGAGCTGAGTGAAAAATCAGAGTTAAAAATCCATGTAGTTGTCTTTGATTTCATCCTCCACAGAATTTCAGGGGACAGATCATTGGCAAAACAACAAACAAAAAATAACCCACACAACACCTCACACGCTCTAACTCGAGCACTCCCAGTTCTTTATTCAGCTGACCTAAAACCCTTTCTAGGTTATCCCAGTCATCCTGGAACTGGACAATTTGGGAACGTCAGCCTTGAAGGATGTGCCCAAACACGGGACAATCCTGTTCCACCACTGGAGATCACACAAGACCCTCCTCCTCTCCCCAGCTTGCACATTCCCACTGGGAGCAGAGGACATGGTCTCTTGAGAAAGCTCAGGCTTATATTTAGCTCAAAAGTCCAGACTTAACAAGTGTTTATATTTAGATGGAGAGTGAACAAACTCCACTGGAGGACGGACATTTGATTTAATTGGCACGGTTTGCACTCATTGTAGTGGGATTCTTTATCACCAAGGGCCAGACCCAAACAAATGTTCCGAGGTTTTAACTTCTTTTGCTCCACACCAAAGGGATGGATATGGCAGGAAGGATGACAGTGTGTTGCTCACCACATCAGTTCATTTGTCTCCTGCCTCCAGCAGATGAAAGCAATCCTACCTTGGCTGATGACTAAGTAGTTCAAGGGGAAAAAAAAAGAAGCCAAGGATTAGTCCTATGAAACTGCCCTTTCTGGAGCTAATCAAATCTTATTTGCACTAATTTGATCCTTATTCGACTTTTCAAGGAAGATTTTCCCCAGGCCATCTAAAAAGTTGTGCTGCTGGGTCTTCTTCATTCTCATGCTGTTTGGAGGAAGAGAACACATTTACATACAAAAACCCAAACTATCTCCAGATTTTCCAGCAACCTCGAGGTACTGTTTGCAGAAAGATCCCCTAAAAGAAAAGAGGGCAGCACTGAGAACCTGCTTGTGCCCAAAGTGCAAATTGTTGTTTAGCTCTTCCCTCCTGTGTTTGTTCATCCCATTAGAGAACTCTTACCACTTGCAAATAATTAAAGTCCCTGTCAGGACAATGCTGAGTCAAATGCTTCACTACACGAGGTAATTCTCTGAGCAACCCTCCAGCTACTTGCATCAGACTTTACCTCCAACCTCCTCAGCTTTATCACATCAGCCTGATGTTCTCCTGGCTCTTTCAGAGCTAAGTTATCACCTGGGTGTCACCAAACAGCCTGGAATGACAAAATGGAAACGCCAAGCAGAAGCTACAAAAAAATTTGCCATGGTTGCTTCTGGAGAGCAAAGAAAGCCCAAGTTTGTCGGGTTTTTTTTTTTTTCCCCAAGTGTGATCTGTGGAGCTGAAAGATAATATCTCATCACAGCTCAGACTTCTCAGGACAGGGCACAAATACTTGTGGAATAGCACAAGGAAAGAAAATATTCCAAGCGTGAAGAACCCACTCAAGCTCAGCTCTCCAAAGGTGAAGGACAAACAGAGGGAAAAGGTGCCTGGTCCTGTATCCCACCACTCTGTATGCAGGTGCCAAAGTGAAGTCTATGGAATATATTCTGGATACAGGGACATCTCTTCTGCCCTGCTGCCCAAATCCCTGTGCTGAGAGGAAAAGGTGGAAATTAAAGAAAAAAAAACATATCCCAACACAAACACACTGTCTCTCACCACCAGCAGTGATACTGTTGGAAACCCACAGTGCTGGGCACTAATTAAATACTCCTTGTTTTAATCAGTCATTGATAAAAAGCAGCAGTTCTGAGAAATGTTGGAGACGTTCAAAGGTCCCTTCCCATGACATTTCCTGCTCCAAGTGGTACCAAGGCTGGTACAAGATCAGGTCAGCCGTGGCTTTATCCAGCTCAATCCTGAAGTCCAAGGATGGAGTTTCTGCCATTCCCTGGGTCGGGTTTTTTCAGTGCAGCACTGCCTGCACCAAAAACTCCCCAAAAGAACCTCCCAAGCTGCAACTTGAAGGACAAGGACACTGACCCTTGTCACCCCTCCAAATAGGCTGTAGGAGTTCACTGCTATTTTTACCTCCAGCTGAGGCAGCAAAATGCAAGGAACAACTTTAGAGCTTCTCAGAAGATGAGATTGTAGCTTGCAAAGGTTAACGCTGATGCAGAGCCAGTCACACAGAACGAGCCCACAGAGCACGGAATTTCTTCAGGTTCCTTAGCTCTGAATGAGTGTTGAGCAACAGAAGGCAGGTTTTAAAGCTCTCAGTGGCATTTTGTATCATGCTCAGGAAGGCAAGCACAGAGATTTCAACAGATAAAATTCAAGCATCCCACTAGTCTTCACTTGCACACACACACAGTGAGTGGTGGAGCCAAATGAGCCCAAAACAGGCCAAAGCAAACATCTGGATGGTCACACAGAGACTCTAAAACACACTCTCTCAAATGAAAAGTCACAGTCCAGAGCAGACTCGATGCAGTTCTTGTAGCTCTCCTTCAGCTGTCACATCTGGGGCAGGAAAATGTTTAATTGCTGAAAATATGAAGCCTGGCAGCATGGATTGGGGAAAGTAGGGGTTAGAGCTGGTCCTACTTCTATCCCTGCTGATGAGAGGTTGGGGAGGCTGCCCCATCCTCCTTCTTAGTCTCCCCCCCTCATGCCCCAGTGGAGAAGATGCTCTTCTGTGTCCCTACATTGTCCCTCATTCTCCAACTGGAATCTTCAGGCACTTCTACAGAACAACTTATAATTCATCTCCAAAACAACAAAACATCCCCAAGATCCCATGGAAAGCACCAGGTATTTTTCCTTCACTTACTGGTATCACCCAAAGCTCAAACTTCTTTTTTTCCCCTCTCCTAAAATGAGCATTTCTTGGGCTTTGAAGCATGAAATAAGTAAGCCCCATAGAGAATGGTATTTTTAGCTTCCCGGATCACATGATGTGCCAATGGTTTCTGTCAGGATCATCAGTCTTGCAAATTTAAATTGATTGAAGTAATAAGAGTGCTTGGCAAACACACCAAGCTGAAATGTAGAAAAGGCCCAAACTCCTAATCAGACAGCAGGAAGTAAATGCAGTCCCTATTCTAAAACTCCTAAACAATTCATATTAGCTGCAAAAAAGCTTGCTGTGCTGCAAAACTATAAAGCATTTTCAGTCTTGTTTTTTCATTCTATCACAACCAGTTAATTTTTTTATCATCACTCTGTCCTTTCTTTCCAAGTGTTTATATAAATCAGTCTGATCCGCATTAAGAACTAATTAATTCAGGATCAAACAATAATTTCTACAACAAACAAACAGCTGGATACTTGCAGTTATCCTTGCATTATTTCTTATCCTGGACGGTTGTACAATGCAAAAGAGGCAAAAATATATGATGAAATACTCTGACAAGGCTGGATTTACACTGATCAAAGGCAGAACTGCCAAAGAATAACTTCAGAACTTCTCTGGTTTGGTGAGGTTTTATTCGGGTTTTCTTGTTCATTGAGATCAGACTTCAGAATAAACCCCAATGGACAGAGATTTTCCATTCCTGTGGCCAGACATCCATTCCAACTTTAGCTAAATATCCACAAACATCCCTCCTACAAACACTGGAGAGGATTAAGGGCAAGAAGAGCTGCAGTAACCAAGGGTGACAGAAGAACTAGAACTTGCAGTGGTCAAGCCCAACGAAATAATAAATGAAAATCGGCCAACCTGCACAGTCTTCTAGGATTTTAGATTTCTGTTTTATTACACGATCTGGGATAACATGCATTGACTGGAACACAAAATGTGTTTAGGAAAAAAACAGACAACATGTGGGGCAGGCTTTCTCCACTGCACCAGGATAAATCTCCAACAATTCCAGTAAAATCTGTGGGCTTTTACTGGGGTAAAACCAGGGGAAAGATCTCCCCTGACTGCCACTGTTAGTCATGAATTACACTGGCCAAAGGAACTAGAATTTCTCATCAAGGCTGCTCCCTTTTTATATTTAGAATATGAAATCAAAACTTCACTCAGACATACAGTCTGTCAACTAGAGCACACAGCTATGGTCAAAATTAAGTGCTAAAAGGAGGTGACTTATGGGCAAGCTCCACTCAAGCGAGCCTGACCTCGGGGACACACCAAGGGTAAGGTGCTGAAAACACACCTGTCACTCCAAAACAGGCTGCATTGGCTCACATGACTATAAATAATTGTTCCCCCTTTGCCATTGATCAGTATCTATAAATATTCACTTTGAGCCTGCAATGACCTTCCCCCAAGCAGGAACTGACCAGCTCCTGTCATGATGCTGGGAGCAAGGCACTGTGTCGAGTTCACTGCAAGCCCAAGGCATAAAACTTCCCTTGCTAAGATCCAGAGACTGAGTCCAACCACAGCCAGAGCCTACCCTGACTCTCCAAGGATTTCTCATACCTTGAAGGAATAACTGACTGCTGTGCTATGGTTCTAACACATGAGAATTAAAATTATATTACATGTATGTCTTGGTTTATGTATTAAATGTTAGACTATAGAATAATGCGCATTTGTATATAAGGAAATACAAATATAAAAGAGGTCAGGTTACCCTCAACTGTCCCCTCTGACCTTAAAAACATCTATCACAAAGCTTTAGGAACACAGAACCAGCTGATCCAGCTGCCAGGCAAACTCAGACAAGGCAGCCTGAGCAGAGAAGCAGCTCCCTGGTTGAAATGTTGCTGAAATCCAAGGAATAGCAGACACCCAAAGCTCACGATTTCCAGGAAGCAGACTGACTGCAAAGAAGTATTACAGAATGACATGGATGTCTGTGATAATGCTGCCGTTCACCCAGCAACTCTGCAGGTCCTTCTCAGCTTGCCAGGAATATTCCAGGTAGGATTCCTTTTCCCCTGATGGATGCCTGCAGCAGGGAAGCACCAAAAGCAGCAAAGGTTGAGCAGAGAGTTTACACCAAAGGCGTTTTAATCTTCTACTCTCCTGTTTCCTCTCAGCAGATCACAAAGCTTGGAGATGAAGGAGAACTCTGGAGTCAAAACAGTAGAGAAGAGAATTCCTTGAGAAGCGGTTCCAAAGTACAGCTGTCCTTGTGAAAATTCAAAGTTATCTCAGATGATCAGTGATATCTAGGAGGCTCATTTCAGGAGTCATCAAAACAACTTTCTCCCACGTGCTTTCCAACCAGATCCAGTTGGAAATTCAGATGCATTAGATCTGCATGGATTAGAACTATTAACAGCCATCCACAGTGCTGGAATAAAGCAGAATACATTCCATTTCCCCTCAGCAGCCATCCCAGAAAGTTCATCTGCAAGTCCAGAAGAATTCATAGAATCCTAGAATGATTTGGGTTGGAAGAGACTTTAAATATCATCCAGTTCCACCCCCCTGCCATGGGCAGGGACACCTTCCACTAGCCCAGGCTACTCCAAGCCCCATCCAACCTGCCCTTGGACACTCCCAGGGATGGGGCAGCCACAGCTTCTCTGGGCACCCTGTGCCAGGCCCTCCCCGCCCTCACAGGGAAGAAGTTCTTCCAAACATCTAATCTTAATCTTTCCTTTTCCAGTTTAAAACCATTCCCCCCTGGTCTTATCACTATCTGCCCATGTAAAAAGGCCCTCTCCCTCTTTTTTACAAGTTTCCTTTGTCAAAGAAACCCCACAGCTTCCTTTACAAGTCAACAACAACAAAAAGGCAGCTTCTACTGATAGCAGATTGTACTTTTGTTCAGAGGCAATTTAAATTTCAAGTCACCACAAAGCCGTCTAAAAGTGACCTCTGTTTCTGCAGTGTTTGTGTATCCAAGGGCTGGGCAATGCTCTGATCCTGGTTATATTCCTGTGAAGCTGAAAGAAATAGCCATGCTGGAAAGGAGTTATTCATAAGTCATTACTTCAGACTGATCCCGAGCTCACAAATGGCCACATTTCCCAGCTTGGAGGGGAAGGTGACATCTTACCAAGGAAATATTCAAAAAGCATTTTCAACTTGAGCAAACTCTGTGTATTCCACATTCAAAAACTAACCCGACTGTCCACAGGAGCTTGTGTGTCAGATGCTCAAAATCTGGGCTATAAATAGACTCCAGCAGCCTTGTGAAAAGCACCGAGACAGAAGAATTGTCAAACACAGACAGAGCACCTAAACATTGAATGATCTAATTTTGATCTCCCTCCCACAAGGTATACACTGGTGGAATGCTGGATTGGTTTTAATGGAGAGAGGATTCACCTACACACAGGATTACTAACCTATATTTACTCCTATTTTTAATCCTTGTGGTTAATTATTTATGTTACATGGCATGTTTAAGATAAAGACATATTGCTGCTCTAGAAGAAACTAACAGAGTAGGCTTGCTTTGTCTCCCCAGATAAAAGAAAATAACAAAGATACAATCTTCTCTCATTTCACACAACAGTCCTGTCTTCCTGTGATCAGCAAATTAACAGTGTTACTATCGCTTTGAAATAGTATAGAACATTTAAAGTTATTAGTCAGCTGTTTGCTTTCCCACAAAGAACTCAAACAAACACGCTCCACAGAGCAGCAGACAAAACCTGAGCATCCCCCAAGCAACCTGCTCTCCCAGCTTGAGCCTTCCCAGCCTGCAGGTTAGGATCTGCAGGGATGAGCCTGGAAGAGGGCAAAAGAAACAAATCCAGGCTGATAGATGAGGACCTGCAAATCAGGACAGGCCAAGATCAAAATTACCTCGCTTTAGGCACCAGTAAGTACAGCCGATTTGCAGGCAGATGCAAAGGAGACAAAATGCAGCAGGGGGAGAAAAGAGCAAGGGCTGAGTTGTGCAGTCCTGACTCCAGGCAACATTCCCATCCCTGTCGGTGGTTTTGGCTGAGTCAGGATCCAGGTCTAGAACCCCATTTACAGCTGAACAACCAACCCACAAACAAACCTGCTGGCAGATCAGTGCCTCTCTCTACATCGTGTCACAGGCAGCAAGACTCTGCTTTTCAGCAGCTTCTTCTCCATTTCCCACCACTCCAAAGTCAGAAAGGGTTTGCCACTGACATGCAAAACTAAAGCTTTGGGGCTCAAGCCAATGATAAACCCAAATGGTTCTGGAGAAAACAATCAGCAGGCAACGTATCTAGGCAGCTTCTTCCATACAATGCAAACTGAGACCAGGATACAGATGAGTCTCCATTCCCCCCTTTGACCTGTGTGAGGATTTTGGTGCTTGGGCCAAAGTTGGGCCACCAGGAGCGCAACACTTTACATACAAAGCACTAGGGGCAAAATAAAAATCTTTGAAATATTAATTAGCCACACTGAGAAAAGACACACTGATGTTTTTGAGCTCAAAAAACTACTTTCATGAGTTTTCAGAAACCAGTATGGTTTTACCCAGCTGGGGCTTGGCATGGAGCAAGTGATGAAGAGTTCAGGTTGCTGGGCCCTTTGCCTGGGTGGCCACAGGGAGGCACCTCCTCCCAGATATCCCTTGTAGGAGCTGGGGCTGGGAAGGAGATTCTCCTGTTCAAGGTGGGAAGTAACACAGGCTCTGGCAGATGTGCCAGCAGCCTGCTCCAACCTCAGCCAGGAGCCACTGCTCCCTGTTCAGAAAGTGTCCTGTACAGCCTAGTCCCAGATTATTCAGACTTTCCAGCCATGGGTTAGATGATAGTTTTGAATTCAAATCCCTTCCCCTTTCAGACCTCCCGTGGATACGGCTGCAACTCTTGGCCCAACTCAACACTCTTTTCATGCAGTGATAAAGTGGGAGATGTTTGGCTGGTGGACCAAACTTCTGTTTCATGGATATTCTTCACTTGCCAAGGCCACAGGCCAAAAGGCAGTAGGCAAAATGGCCTGGAGGGGACAATCCCAAACAACCTCCCAAACACTCACACCATGTACCAGTTTATCAGGACCATTAAACACGTTTCTCCTGGTATTTAAACAGTTTCTGCTTCACTATTCCTTTGGTCTCCCAATCTTTGCTATGTAGGTGCATTTTTCAACCTGTGCCATGGTCAGGGTGATGTCTGCAACTCGAAATGGTACCTGAACCTTTGCCTGCCTATCCCACATGTAACAATGTCACCATCTGTGAGCAATATGCTGAGATGATTCACTTCCAGAACACTGGCAAAATGCTGGAGAGGAAGATCACAAAGGAAGTTACAGAGATCATTTCAAAGTCACTGATAACTTTGGCAAAGATTCTGCCCAGCTTTTGCCTTGATTGCCTCTTAAAGGAAAAGCAGGATTTTATCTTAACATATATGTTTTAAGTTCTTAATAGAGCAATGAGATGCTGTATCTTAAACGTGCCCCTGCAGTTGCTGTTGTGTGAAGCAGTAAATTCTGAAGAGTAATGAGGTGGCAGCGAACCAAGGGCTGTCTGGAGCTTCTGGGATGCATTTCACATCAACAATTTGGTCTGGTATATCCAGGGAAAAAAGCACTGCTCTCAGTTCTGGGAACTCAGGGGAGCTTTTAAAATAAGTTTAAAAATGCTACAGGGATTTTCATAGAAACAAAGAATGGGTTAGGTTGGAAGGGACCTTGAAGACCATCCAGTTCCATCCCCCTTTAATGGCCAGGGACACCTTCCACTAGGCCACGTTGCCTAAAGCATCCTGGACAACTCTATACCAGCAAAAGAATTTGGAAAAGAGTGGGGAAGCATAACCTTGACTAAAAAAGAAGCAGGAGCAGCTGGATATAAAAGGCAGCCTGTGTCCTCTGCTCCCACCAGATCAAATAATCAAACAGGCCACATGTAAGAAAAGCAGAAAAATGCCATTCAGAGGTTCCTCAAGACTAAATCCCATCAGACTAATTTCATTTCTTTCTCTGACAGAATAAGGGGTTTGTGAAGAGTGAAGGACAGGAGACACCACAGATCTTGATGCCAGTAGAGCTGCTGATACTGCCCAGCATGACACAACAGGAACACAATTTCACTGAAAGGAAAAGTGCCCAAGAGCCAGCCCTGGGGTTGCTGCCAGTGGGTCCCTGGCACGCAGGAGGATATTAGGTGTTCTTTTTGTAACAGGGAGCTTAATCATTGTAACCTGAAATTAGGCTGCAAGTACATTGAAGAAATAACTGGAATGATTTATAACAACGTTGAGAAATCACCTGGCAAAAGAATTACATGCAAATGTGAGAGGTTATTCCCACCCAAGAGGAGAATCAGCTGTACAGACACAGTTCAGGGAACAGCTGAAGTTCTCTAGAAGGGCACTGGGACTTTAGAGAAAACCCCAGGCTGAAGATGCATCACTCATTACACAGTTGCCAAAAATTCAGATGCAAAAATTCAGACATGGACAATCCATTGTACATTAAGGATGTGAAGGAATCCTGTGCCACGCTGTGCTGGTGAGACCTCAGCTGGAGAAAGGTGGTGGCTACTGGATTGAGTTCAGAAGATAAAGAAGGTAGGCAAGTTCCCAGAAAATCTGATTACACAGAACGAGTGGAAGAAATTTGTTTTATCTAGTAAAGATGAAGGAAAACAAGAAAAGAAAGGTCCTGAGATCTGTAAGATATTTGCTGTTGAGGAGGAGACCAGTCACAAGGTGACAAATATTGGGTCTCAACTACACCAAGGAAGATTTAGCCATGGGGAAATAACAACAAATGAAGCACTGGAACAGACTGCCTGGAAGGATGGGCAATGTCCACCACTGATGTTTCCAAATGGATTAGACATGTATCCATTCAGAATGAGCCAGGTGACCCTGCTCCTTAAGGCATCAGTTATTTCTCCATACCTCTGCCAGCCCTGCAATCCTCCTATTAAGTGATCACTGCTCAAACCACAGAGCTCACCAATGACATTTTTGTAAAAGTGGCCAAACCCTGAACGTCGTAGTCAGTCAGAGCTTCCCCTGACTCCAGAATCTGCACTGATGGCAAAGATGTCAAAGACCACGTCAGGTTCTGCCACTCTTCCCCATGTAACCTCACTTGAGGAACAGATCATTATTCAGCCTGGGTAACATCCTGCTTGAGAAAGAAAATCAAGGCAGCCTCACTCACAATTTGGATGCCTGTCCACAATTTTGCCAAGTTTTAGGACTACCTTTGTTGCTTTACACTTGCATCCCATCCCCACAATTACTTTAGAATGTCCTGCTGTAATAGAATAATGAGAGGCAATTATGGAAGGTCAGGGAACGAGCAGGCATAATATATTCTGGGAGCTCCTTCTGATACTTGATGATGTGGAGCTTTATTAAAGTGTCTGGGACACATCCCCCAGCCCACATCAGAAACGCCAGGGCTCCCTGGGGAACGGCACTGAAGGGATTCACAGCTTTCAGATGTCTCTTCAAAAACATGAAGATGATGACTTTCAAAGAAGGCAAAGAGAAGAAGAAAACTTGTCCCCCAAAATCAAAGGGGGGAAGGCAGAGCATTCAGAATAGGTGCTGGGACAAAAGAATTAAGGCAACTTTTCACCAGCCCTGAGAGGTAAAGGTCAGCCTTGGTCTGAAGGCAGAGTTCCCAATTAATCCAGCTCTCAGCAGCTCGGAGTTCATGCAGATCCAAACTGGATATCTGCTGGATACAATATTAGCCTCTTCATGCCCTTATGCAGTGACAATTATAGGCACTGCTGTACTTTAACTTCACTCACCCAACAGGGACAAAGTTTAAATGAACTTTCACCACAGCCAGAATCCCCAAAGTTGGTCGAAGAGGAAAACTCAGAACTCTTCTTCTCTACTCATCCATCTCACAAGTCAATGTCAGGCAAGTGCAAGTTCAAATTCCTGGGCTGGGTGCCCTTTTCCTCTGCTCCGTTTCGTGCACATGACATTTTACCTTCCCTGCTGCTTGCACTTTGATGCTGTGGTGGAGCAGACACAGACATCTCTGCATCTCCACCCCTGGGAGACCTTTCAGAGGGCAAAGAGACAAACTTCTGACACTGCGTCAGACCTCCCATTATGGGCACATTTATAAAGAATATCTGCAGCGTGAATAAGTTGCTAATTATATCTGTAACGATCAAAATCAAAAGATCACCAAGTAATTTATGCAATCTATAGTCATCTCGTGATGTGCTCCCAATCACCTGTTTGTATTTCTTCCTTTATAGTAAGACAAATCATCCTGACTGTCCTGACATTAAATTATTACTCAGAAATGGAGGGAAGAAACATTGTCCTCTTGGACAATTATGCCCTGTTGTTGACACTCTTCTCTGCTACATTTCAACTAACAAGTTACACAGGACCACAGTTAATATACAAACTTGTTCCTTATGTCTAATAATCAGGAAACATTTGCAAAATTCCATAAAAACCCATGTTAAATGCTGGCATACCTTCTCCTTAACTCCTTTCTGCATCCCACTATCCCAGAGCAGTATGGAAATTACAGGCACATCCTCGTGGTCTTTGACAGGTACAGACAGCACGTTGTGGCCCCACTCGAGCCCAGCACACACAACAGGGTTTCTCAGGGCTAACACAGCCCAGAGCTCCTCCCATGGCACCACCATTTCAAACTGGGAGCTGCCTGACACCCGTTCCCCTGGCTCCCAGCAGGAGCAGGGCTTATCCACCTCTCCCCATGGACTAAACGTTCATGGCAAGAAGACAAAGTTGGTCTCTTTAGAGCCTTTGGCTCTGCCAACAAACTCATCAGTTGCCAACTGGACCCTTCTGACTTCACCAAAAACTGCTCCAGTGCCTGATCTTGGCACAGAAAAGCAAAGAAAGCTGAAATGATTGGAAAATGCTTTGGGAGCTCTCTTTTGGTGAAGGTACCTGAAGGGAGGGTGCCAGGAGGATGGACCGGCCTCTTCTCAGTGGTGTCAAGGATGAGGGGCAATGGGCAGAAACTGATGCACAGGAAGTTCCACCAGAACATGAGGGACAACTTCTGTACTGGGGGTGACCGAGCACTGGAACAGGTTGCCCAGAGAGGGTGTGGAGTCTCAAAAGCCATCCAAACACAATCCCGAGTGTTGTGCTCTTGGGGACCCTGCTTGAGCAGGGGATGGGACCAGATGACCTCCAGTGGTCCCTCCCAACCTGATCCATTCTGTGATCCTCTGCAACCCTTGCCAAAGCCGAAAAAGCTGCTCTAATTTGCTGCAACAGTCGCCATTCACTGAAGAGCTGGACTTGATGACTCTTGTGGGTCCCTTCACGCTCTGAACACTCAGTGATTCTGATTTGGATTCTGTGGTTGCCCAGGTCCCTTCAGCACACCAGGTGTGTCCCACCCAGCCCTCTCCTGGCACTGCAAGGACACAAGCAGTACAGCAACAGAGCACTGCGAGCACTCAACACCACTCCACACACATAGCCCCCAAATGACCTCAATATTCAGTTTATGTTTGGACAACACAGAAAACTAAGCTGGTTTCAATGAAAACTTTCAGCCTCTCTCTTCTCAGAGCTCTCTCATTAGGGGTGTCAGGCTGGATTTCCTATGGTGCTCCCAAAGGTCAAGAGCCAGCCCGGAGTACCTGGATGTTAAACCTGCCCAAAGGGGCTCTTCCCTCAAGGAATCTCTGCAAATCCATAAGGTAAAAAGCAGGAGGAAACTTCACAAACCACCTTCCGTGGATTTGGAAAACATTAGCTCATTATCAGCCACTTAGTTGCACTTAAGCTCGTGAAAGGAAGACTGAATTTTGTATTTTGCCTCCAAAGCAGAGCAGAGCCCTCCCAGCCAGCAGCATTACATAAATGAGTTTCACACCAGTGGGGAAAGCCTAATAAATTTTGTAGGTCAGTGCTTCTGGCAGATATTTCTCTAAAGACTCTTTGGAGTTCAAGGAAAAAAAACCACCCAGCTAGATTTTTTGAAGGCACAGTCCAGTAAAAGTTAATAGGAGAGGGGGAAACACAGGAGGAGGAAAGACCTCAATTGATTTGTTGTAAGTTGATCTGAAAGGGTTTCGAAAATTCAGGGCAGGTGAGGACAAAATAAAAAATATTCTAACAGAGAACAACTCAAAAATAAAAATAGCAGCAGTGGCTAGGAACAGTTCTTCAAAGGGATGTCAGACTTTACAATACTTCGCACAGCAGCAGAGACTAAAAAGGCTTCATGTTGTTGCCACATGGTGATATTAAAAATTAGCATTCATATTTTTTGGGGAAATAAATCTATCAAAAAAACCCACATACAGCGGAATAATAAAATGCAGCTATAGGATGGGTGCCTTAAATCCTATTTATAAAACCCTGCAGCATATTTCCTTGTTCAGTGCAGTCACTACAATGTCAAATTCTAATTTTCAACGCGGGTCAGAAATGTCATAACAAGCAACGCAATGGATGGCATGAGTGACAAAAATCACTTCTAAGAACTCAGCCTCTAAAATAAACAGAGCTGGTGGCATTTCTTCATTGCCTGTTTGAAAGCTAAGAGTTATACCGAGCATTAAATTTGCTAACAAACTTTTATATGAGCCCTCTTGTGCACAATGTTTTCTTTCCCTGGGCTCTCAGGGAGCCAAGACCTCTGAAATTACTGCAGGAGCCTCATCTCCCTAACCTGCAGGAGAAGCAGGGAGAAGCTCACTTTTCCTTCTCTGGGCACCACGACACACTTGTGAGCAGAATAATACCCTGGCGAGGTAGATTAAATATTAAATATTATCACTACATCACACCAGCAGAGAAATAGGGGGCCAATAGTCACTGCCAGTCTTCTGCAAGTACAAAATTAATATTGGATTTATTATTTCAAATAAGAGGAGATGATCATCATGAATATTTGATAACATTTTCTGCAGCCTTAATGAAACAACCCCACTCTCTCCATTTTTTAAAACTGCAAAGGATTCATGGCCATCGTCTGCAATGCTCTGTAGACCTTTACCAATAGCAGGGGCTCTGCAAAGTAATTTTGTATTCGTTGAATTTCAGACCAGAACCTGAAACTGCCCTGTGGAATCATTTTATGGTTTCTCCTGCATCATCTGCAAGCCCCAAACAAAGGCAGGTGTACCCTGTGAGGGTCCTGGCATCCCACCACAGCCCCTGGAGAAGCAGCCAAACAGCACAGAGCCAAGTCCTCTCCTCCCAGGCAGCATCTTATCTCCGTGCTGGAAGGAATTATGGAATAAAACATGTGTTAGCTCCACAGGATATTTATTCCCACTGAACAGGCCAATGTTTTGTTCTCTTTCTCCTCCTCTCTCTCCACACATTTTGGGGGTGGGGAGGACCTGACTCCGAGACTTCATGGGAATTACCCTCATTCCTCAGCTGAAGGGCTGGATCCAAAGAGACAGGAGCAACAGAGAAAAGAAACCCTACAACAGCAAAATGGACAAAGTCGCTTTCCTACAAACTCATGGAAGGAATATCCACTAAAAGCTACTAAAATATACGTACACCAAGCATTTCCCAAGGCACAGATGACTGATGGATGGAAACCCACCGGGAGCCTCCACTGCACTCTTCCCTGCACATCTCCTGCTGCCCACAGTCTAAAGCTGGATGTTCACTCGATGTGGCTTTGATGAGACCCCAGAAATTGTATTGCAGTCCATTTCATCTTCAGGGGTGAGGTAATTCTACAGCTTTCCCACCACAGGAGAACCAAGGGCCCCCTTTTTCCAGCTGGCCATGTGTTTTCGTAAGGCCTGTCAGGGCTTCACTCTCTCTGATTCCTGGTAAGTTTGCTTGGATTTTATAGGGAGAAGAGTAGGGAGAGAGATGTGATGTTCAACATAAGCCTTGTTTCCTCAAGAAACCAGGTTAAAAACCTCAACAGCTGACGAGTTACAAGACGTTCTGTAATCTGCTTTTAAAACACCCTGGAACGAGGTGCAAAGTCCTAACGGGTCATACGAGGATGTGTTTGACAAGGAGCAAGTGCTTACATTAAGGAAAACATCATCCTTAAAAAATGATTCCATGAACAAAAGAGAGACCCAGCAGCAACTCCAAAGAGCAGGAAAAATGATTCCATAATAAAAGAGAGACACAGAAGCAACTCCAAAGAGCAGGAAAAATAATTCCATAAAAAAAGAGGGACCCAGCAGCAACTCCAAAGAGCAGGAACCTGTTCAGTCACAGACCTACCAGAAGGCACAGGACTGTTCTTTCCTTTCTAAAGCATCCCTTTCGCTCTCTTGCAGACCTTAAGAGAGTGTTACAAAAATACCATAAATTATAGAGCATGAATGATGTCAAAGCCTGTTCTCAGAGGAAAGCTGGCAACAGCAATCATGTATTCTTCAGTTTGGGAATACACAGACACCATTTTTGTTCATTACCTATTAAAGAAAAAAAGAGGGGGGAGGGGGTTTTGCACATCAAAGGCACCGAATATATTTCCTTTCAGATCGCCCCTTCAAGCAGCCCACCCGATGCCACAGCCACAGGGAGAGAAGGGAGGCTGGGACGAGACGGGAATGTCAGGACCAAGGACAGTGGCTTAAGCACTGAAATACACCGGGAAAGCAGAAATGCAGCAGCAGAACCAGTATCTGCAGTCAGACCAAAGAGCACTATGCAGGTCCAGCTGCATTTCAGAGTCCCCTGCCTCTGAACACCTGGATGTGACAGGAGAGGACTGCAACCCTCCAATGAAGTCCTACGAATCTTGTCTTTGTGTGCAAGGAGGATATTTGGCAACTCAAGCTGCTCTGAACTCCAGTTTCTGTGCACAGTACCAAGCAGGGAAGCAGAAACACCTGGGGATGACGAACAAAACAAGATACTTGCTTTGGGCAGCCACACACCATCCATCATCCACAGGGAGGATGTGAAGGACAACAGTCATTAAAACACCAGGGGAATCACCCACTCTAAGATGATCTTTAGCCAGGTAAGCCACATCTCCCCACCATGGGGAGAAAAAAAAAAAAAAAACACAGAAAATTATCAGAACGTTAATGTTGTTCTCCAAAGCTGTGTTGGTCAGAAAATAATTTTTAAAAGGGCTTAATTTTTGTCCACAACTAAGCCAAAAACATCCTCAGCTGTGAATATCCCCCATCTGGGAGCAGCTTTGGAACTTAAGTAGCTCTGAACCCAGCCATCTGAGGTATGTCCCTTACTAATAGGACATTAAATCTGAGGTCCCAGCAAAATAAGAGACCCAAACCAACATCTGTAAATAATGTGCACAGTGACAGTGACAGATTTTTCCTGCCCTTCACTCCCCTAATGGGGCAAATCCAAGAGCTGTGCCTCCCATTTCCTTTCCTCCTTGAAGCAGTAAACTCCACAAAGTGCTATGAAACTTCATGCTACTATATAAATATTTTACACCAATAATAATTAAGGGGCACATTTTTCAAGGAAGGGCATCTCAAAGTCAGGCACACCAAACCTGAGAGCACTGCAGCCACACACACACTCACCAGTGGTACTTCCAGCCCTGCCCAAGAGATTTGGGCTCTCAGAAGAGCTGAGAGCTGCACCTGTGAATAGCCAAGCTGAAGGAAGTTCTCTGGAGTCTGTCCACATGCAGGTCCCTTCTCTTCTGGCTCCCTTCTCCAAGCCCACAGCCAGGGATGCCTCTTGTCATGAGGATGCTCAAAGCAGTTGCTCCGAACCCACTTCAAAGCAGACCTGCACAAAAACACTGCACAGACCCCTGCTAGAAATAGAGCTGCCCTAATTTGATCTAATTAACCTCCTTTCGAGCACTGAAGCAAACAGGATGCCTTGGAAAGCCAAGCTTTCACCTGCTGCAGTGCATCTACAGGTGAAGGACAACCCCAGCACCACAGTGAGCTCTGCATCCCAGAGCAGGTGGCCTCCAGAAGGGATACCCCTGGACACACAGCTCCATGGAGACACCAGGCCAGAGGAGAGCTGTGCCCTTCCCTGCACACTGCAGGCAGTCCAACGCTCCCCTTTGTGCCACCCAACCACAGATCCATGCCCACCACCAAAGGGCCCCCCAAGGAGAGGGACAGAAAGCAAGCCTTGTCCTGGAGGAATCACCCTGACACCACACATGTGGCTCAGCACACCAACAACAGCTCAGCCAAGTCTTTCTGCTGAAAAACATCTTCTGGTCCTTCCTTTGTTTTCCAATCCATGTGAAAAGTGGCTCTTCTTTAGTGACATCCCAGACATGAATTCTTTTTCCTCAGAAGAAATGTTCTTAAAAAGCTTAATATTTTCTTTTTATCTATTTCCTCACTTCCCTCCCCACCTCAGTCCCACCCTGGAAAGAAGCAAAAATTAATAGAAAATTAGGAAACTTCATCAAATATGTTTGTCTTTTCCTGCTAAACGCCAAGTTCAATCATTTCCCACCTGCTCTTTGGGTCAGCAGCCTCACTGAGTAGTGAGCACTGAGGAAATGCTTTCTCACACGTAAAACTGACCCTCCTCAGGTAGAATTCCAAACCATGGTGCAGAAGCACCACGAAGAGTTCACCTTCCTGCCATCCATGCTGTCAGCATTGAAGAATTTCCCCTGCTGAAGCACTTTGAAGCATCCCACTCGCACAGAAGCTGCTACAAATCCTGGCCCCTGTAACGTATCACACAACAGGTTATTTCTGGCACCACGCAGAGAAAAACCCCAATGTGCACCCACACAGCTCCAGGGCTGCACACTCCACATGGCAGGCTTTGTCTAAGAAAGGAGTTAAAAGTTCCAGGCTTTAGGTAGATAAAAGAAGAGAGTCATAATGAGTGCACTATCGACTGCTCTGTAACTGTGCCATCTCACTTCGAGATGCCAAATATAAATCTCACTGTGAAAACCAATGTGATCGCTTTTCTCCCCCCGACAGAGAACACGTGTCCCAGCCCTGTTCCACTCTTATCTCACACAGGCACAGCAGATGATCCAGTGGTGTCCTCAGACATCCAGGTATATGATGCCCATCAGCTGCAATGGGCCTGCATGGTTGTGTTCCCAGGAATCCTATGGAAAATCAGACCCTAAAGGGAAAGCATTTTTTTCAGTGAAGTGCACAGCATCTCCAACTACCCCGTTAATAATAAAGGAGAGTGTTAACCCTCATCAAAAATGTCCCCCAGAAGACCAAGCCTCCACAGGAAGAGAGATAACTGTACTGTACATGGGATATAAAAGCAGGCAATTGCACAAACTGTGTTGCTTCAGTGCCATAAACAGCCACTTCTCAGTCATAACACAAGCAGGAAGGAATAAAACTCGAAGAGCTGCCAGGTTGGCTTCAAGCTACAAAGTCTTTCTCACTCAGGATGGAGAGATCAGTGACAGGACTGACTGTGATCCAGTAGCAGATATGGTAGACCCATTTTGGTGAAGTCATACTAACCATGAGCTGCCATGCTGATACTTGGCTCTTCCTTCTTCCCTGACAAATATTTAATTGGAAACTTCAATGAGAAAACAGGCATGGGAGTTCTTCTTGTATCAGTTAAAAACAACTTTGAGACAAAGAACAGCTTTAAGATTGCCAGAAACAGGAGACATCATTTTCCACCCCTAGACCTGAATCCTGCTCCACTGCTTTAGCTCATAAGGAAACCTGGAAGGAGCAAATCATCTTCTACTTCCTACAGAAGAACAGCAGAGGCACCTTTACCACGCCCTCACTCTGCCACCCCTGATCCAGCCCAGCTGAAGGCAGTAAAGGGCAAGCCCATTTTATCAAGACTATTTGCAAGGGAGGTCTAGGAAGACTCAATGTGCTTTTCAAGTAATAACTGAAAGGCCTTTGTGTGGCAGACACACAGAAAGCCTGTCACTTGAACACACCCTGCATGCCTTTGAATAAATTCAGCACCCCAGGTGCCCGGGATGCTCTCACTTACAGCTCTGCCAGGGCTCTGAAAGCCATACCCTGGGCATTAGCTCACAAAACCTTACAGCTCCTGTCTCTGTGCTGTGAAATCTGCCATTCTGCAGAGGGCCAGCCCAACGTGAAGGCCACCAGGGAGTCTCACGTCACCTCACCACAAGAAGGAAAGGTTTTCAGTCTCACTAAGCAGAGCTGGTCCACTTGGTGAATAATTTAACCAGTCGGTTAAGCACTTCACTTCTTTCCCCCCCAACCCTATTGCACATTTGCCACAGAGAGACACTGACCTCTTTTGCAGGCATTTTTATTATTCATTATTATGTGATCATCCAGCAGCAGGTTTATGTGAAAAAATTCCTGCCACCAATCCTTCAACAAACAGTAAAGCTGCAAGTTCACTTTCATGGGTGAGTTCCCATGCAGGCAGTTGAGCAAAAGCCCATCAATTTCCAAATGTGCAACAGAAATAATTGCGAACATTTAAAACCACTATTAAAAAACAGGAATGCGAGCACTGGAAGGATAAAAGTCTGCCAGAACCATCTGTCACTTTGGAATATTATTTTACAACATCTAAGCAAGATCAAGTATGTGGCTGCCTGCCTGAGTGGATGGAGAAGACAATGTCAGGGAAAGAGTGCTGGAAGGACAGACAAAATGAGGGCTACTCCTTCTGGGCACTCCAGAAGAGCATGCAGGAGCTCATGGCATACCCAGGTCACACACAGCAGCCACACTTTTAGGAAAAAAGGGGAAAGAAGGAAGTGTGCAGCTCAATGCAGCTGTGATGCCATCAAGGAGAGTGAGGTTAAAGCCACCTGAGGTGACTGGGGGCAAGTGAGGGAAAAGCAGGAGCTGTGGCGCCTTGGGGGCACGAGGCATGGCCCATCCATCACCTGAAGGGCCGGGCAGTGAGGAAGCCTTTCTGCAAGAATCACAGAACCACAGAATCATCTGGGTTGGAAAAAACCTCTGAGATCATTGAGTATGACCTTTGATTATCACCCTGACAACCAGACCATGGCACTTGGTGCCAGGTCCAGTCACTTCCNCCCAGCATGGGGGACAGTCACTTCTCCAGTCCTGCTGGCCACACCACGGCTGGTACAGGCCAGGATACCATTGTCCTTCTTGCCCCCCTGGGCACAGACTGGCTCATGTTCAGCCCCTGCCGAGCAGCACCCCCAGGTGCTTTCCTTTCTTAGCTCTCCAGCCTGTAGCACTCCATGGGGTTGTTGTGACCCAAGTGCAGGACCCAGCATCTTAACTCACTGAANTGTGGCCTCACCAGTGCCCAGCATGGGGGACAGTCACTTCTCCAGTCCTGCTGGCCACACCACGGCTGGTACAGGCCAGGATACCATTGTCCTTCTTGCCCCCCTGGGCACAGACTGGGTCATGTTCAGCCCCTGTTGAGCAGCACCCCCAGGTCCTTTCCTTTCTTAGCTCTCCAGCCTGTAGCACTCCATGGGGTTGTTGTGACCCAAGTGCAGGACCCAGCATCTTAACTCACTGAAACAATTGGCCTCAGCCCATCAGTCCAGCCTGTCCAGATCCCTCTGCAGAGCTTTTCTGCACGCCAGCAGATCAACACTCCCACCCAGCTTCGTGTCATCTGTGAATTTACTGGGGGTACACTCAATCCCCTCACCCAGATCACCAATCAGGACCTTAAACAGGACTGGGTCCAACTGTGAACCCTGGTGATCAGAGGAGAGCTGGAGCAAACAACACGGGAGGGCAGAGGAACTGAAAAGTGGGCAGAGGGCACACAGAGAAAGCCACCAAGTCCTTGAGAGTGCCTCTCCCACCCTTAGCACCAGGCCAGGTACAGCACCAGACCTGCTGGACAGTCACCAGTGGAGGCAGAGATCGCTCCATCAAACCAATCAGCTTGTTCTGAACAACCTCTGGCAAATTAGCATTGCTCCCCTCATCTTCCTGCCTTAATTTTCCCTGCCAAATAGGGGCAATTTTTCTCAAAATCTTGGCAAACTTCTTTATGAGGCATCTTTAAAGCTTGGGAAATAATTCTTATTTAAATACATAAGACTGTGTGAGATTTTTAGCCATTAATTTCAGCCTTCTGCTAATTTCCAGCCTTAATTTATTCATGGCCTGTTCATACCCATTTGTCTGTGTGCCAACACGTAGTTTCAGTTTCAATAAGTCTTCTTTCCTACATTTCCTTGCTCGTCCTCCCAAGATGTATTTGGAGCAGCAGCCCTGTTCCCACCTTGGCCAGCCTATGCAAGCCAAGCTCTTATCAGTCCCCTCTCCCAAGGATATTGCTCCTCATTGCCCTGCTCCCCATGGTGTCCTTCCCAGCCTGAATTCATCCCTCCTGCCCACAGATGTCCAGAACTGTACCCACAGTCCAGTACTGCAGTTCCACAGCTCAGCTCCCCAGAGATTTAAACCCAAGGCTTCACCAGTCCACGAGGGAAAGACCAAGGGCTGAACCAGTTTCCTCCCAGCTAATGGGACCTCTCATCTTCCAAAACACTTGGAGTCCCCAGGTGAGGGGAGGTCCTACATTCCAGCCACACATTTAAGGCTGCCAGGCAGAAATCCACACTAAGCCTGGTGCTGTTCCAGTAAAGAATACATACCTGGTCTTGCCAAAACTTGTTGGTAAAGGAGTATTTACAGAATCTGTCTTGCTGAAAGGAATTACTTCATAAGTTATTGCTACCAGAGCTGATACACAGCCATCCTTTATTCTACCTGAGCAGAGAGACAAGCAAATACAGAAGCAACTACAGCAGGGCTGCATCCTGTGCCATGACATCCATTTATGCCCCAGAACTGGGGGGGATAAGATTGTTAAATTGGAAGTTTGCAACCCAGCCCCCACTGCAGCACAACCTCATAGGGAATAACTCCCTATGGAAAATCCCTGTCCAGTGGGGAAAGGAAGGGCCTTGAAATAACTCTTACCCCAGGCTAGCCCTGCCTCTGGTGTCCTTGCAACCCAAACTCCACCGGGTGGCACAGGGGCAGCTGCCACAACTGGTGCAAAGCAAAACAGCCTTGGGATTGCAAACCACACAGAGACTGATTCAGGCACCATCACCTCCCTCCCAGACCCCTCAAACACAGCTCGATGGATCCAGCCCCATCCACCATAAAATATTCCAAAGCCCCTTTCCCAGCCTCGGACTGAGGGCTCCAGGAAGGGCTGGAGAAGCAGCTGGGAGCCTCCAGTAAAGAGACAGAGGCTTTGCTCCTCTCCCTGGAAGTGACAAGCCACCAGGAGGGCAGAGTGCTCAGCAAGCAGAGATGATCTGGGTTTGCCATGTGATTCGTACTGCAGCAGAGCTGCTGGCACAGCTGCTGGGATAACCAGGAGAAAATTCTCTCCAGTGTTTCTGAGTCCACTTTTCCCTCCACAGCCTTTGACTCCTCGCAGGGAGCACGAGCCGAATTGTCAAGCCAGTGATGCTGGCTCAGCACGCCACGTCTTATTAAGGCAAAGCAATTAAGCATGGGCTTAACTTTAAACACGTTGTCAAAGGCCAGTGGCTTAGTGCAAGTTCAGACTTAAGCAGATGCTTAAGTTCAGACTGCTGACTTGAGGTTAAACTTGCCAAATTAAACCTTGCTCGAGCTGTTCTAGGGACGTAAGAAAAGACATGGCTTATTCCTGACAGAGACTGTGCTGTTGGTAAGGGCAGGCTCAGCATTCCACCCCAGATGCCAAGCACTGCTAAGGTCACACCCTGGTGTCAGGGCTTTCCAGCTCCCTAG
The DNA here is from genome assembly GCA_013396655.1 of Campylorhamphus procurvoides. Classification (NCBI taxonomy): domain Eukaryota; kingdom Metazoa; phylum Chordata; class Aves; order Passeriformes; family Dendrocolaptidae; genus Campylorhamphus; species Campylorhamphus procurvoides. Next base: position 86,526 of record WBMV01005837.1, on the reverse strand, counting down.
CAGACACATCTGACCATGCAGTGGTCACCCAGTGCCACACTGTGAGCCCAGTGCCACAGTCCCACTGCTGCACAGACACGTGACAGCACCTTCTGCTTCCAGGAGCTTACACAACTCCAGAGTTTCAGGTCAGCCCTGAAGGAGAGGAGAAGGGGAGATGGTATCAGCACAGGGTAATGTCCAAAGGAGCTGGTTTAAAAGTGCCTGGTGGAGATGGGCACCCACAGCCTGCTGTGGTGGGAATCAAACCCTCCAGGCACGAGAAGCTCTCCTAGCACGATGAAAAAAGAGATAAACCACTGTTTTTTCAGTATATTTATGCTGTGCTTGTCCGGGCAGCATTGCAGAAACACAGACCTGTGATGCCGAGAGCATCCTGCAAGACATCAGACTTTGTGGATGCTGGAAAGGCTCCACCAGAAAGACACAGCACAGACAGAAACTTGACTTGGAGGTGGACTTGGTGAAGTTGCTGAAGATTAGAGATGAGAAACTTTGACTGGAGCAGTTTTAATTCAGCAGAAGACACGGAAAAGGTGTTAGGACAGACTTGAAGGAGAAGAACTTTGTAGTGTGAAAGTAAAAGAAGTTTCAGTACTGAGATGAAAGGCAGATGGGGTGGCAGTTGGAAAGCATGAAAAAAAGAAAGAAAAACAGAAAACAAAGCCCAGAAAAAACAAACCCCATACATACTCTTGAGCCTGGAGACACTAAACATGATTTTATTAGCAGGAAAAAAGGCAGAGAAGAATGAGAAGTTATGGCAAAGATCAGGAGAGGGAAGAGGGTTTCCCATTGTGGTCATTAACATGGGAGCATCATCTGCTGCCCCAGGTCAGAGGCTGGAGCATCTGACCTACACCTGCATCATGCCCAGGAAATTATGGACAACTCTGAAGAAATTGACTGGAAGAGGGATACAGCTCCTCTTTCTTCCCACACAAGTACAAGCTGACTGGGATCAGGAAGAGTCCTTTCCATTTCTGCACCAAATGGGGAGTGGGGGGGAAACATCTTGTTCCAATTCTTGCGACTTATGAGGCAGGATATAGGATTTTTGCAATATACATGGATGTAAATACCAGGCAAAAATACACGTTTCTGCTTATTCACATGATTTACAGAGAAACAAAACAGGCGTTTTCCTTCTCTAGTAACTTTTTTTAAAGGGTAATTAAAATGATAAAAGTGCCTGACTTAAAATTAACAAAAGACTCATCACATGCACATTCCAAGTCTGAAGTAGGTTAGTGCACACAAATATAGACGATGAGGCAAAAGTCACTAGGAAATACTGCAGTTCTTTATGGCAACAGCTCTTGAGCACTACGGTCCTCTGACATCAGATTTCATGGCCATTTGTGACCAGTCCTCAGCCTTCACACACAGAAACTCGGGCATGGTCTCCTGTGAAACCGTGGAATACAGGCTGATCCACTGAGGGAGGGATGTAAATCACTAGCACAAGTCACAGAGCCTTGGGGGTTTGGGGACATTCCCCAGGTCTCCCCCAGGAGTGAGCAGAGCAGCAGCCACCCAGCCCTACCTTCAGCTCTCCCCAATAAATTTTCCTGTCCCTTGCTGGGCTGGGACAGCCTGGGGACAGGGAGAAGCTACAAGGGAGGTGATGACCATCAGCAGGTTGTCATCACCCAAATAACAACCCCACCTGGTGCCTGGGCAGCTCTCTGGTCAGACCCAAGGGGTGACAGCACAAAGCCATCCTGGGGACAACAGCTCATGCTCAGGATCCCTTTCAGACCGAGGCAGGAGCAAGGTGACAGCACAAGCAGGGGATTGCACCTGCCACAGGTTTGGGCACATGACAGGACAACAGTTCCTCTGTCACTGGGGAGGGCAGGGACACATCCTGCCTGGAATGCTGAGCACACTGCACACCATCAGCACGCTGCTCTCCAGCCAAAGGCACCAGCATTGCCCAGCTGCACTAAAACTGAATTTGGAAAGAGGTGACAACAACCACGTCCCTCACCAAAATAAACTGAGATATCGAGCCCATTAATAGTCAGTTGTACAAACTCCCCACCCTGCATGTTTACATGTTGACAGTCCTGCTGCTCTGTGAACAATTAGCCACGGCAAGAACTGTCAATCAACAGAACTCCGAAGCAGCATCACTCTTGGCTAAGGACAAGGCACAGGAATGGAGTAAGAATTCCAAGCCAGGGCCTCCAAGAGTGACTCTTGCTGCCTAAATGCCAAGAGGTTGATTGTTCATGATGCCTAAAGGATGCTTGAGTTTACCCCAGGCAAGGGCAGAACAGCTTTATGAAAACTGCAGGACATTAAAGTACTTTATCAACCCAAAACTCACAGCCATCAGGATAATGCAGTCACCCACCAACTGCAAGCACTCCAAAAATTATGATGACGGTTCCAAAACTTACGAGAGTTCTTTAAAAAGCATTCATAGCTCAGAAAGGGCTCATGCTTTTCATTCATCCAAGGGCATTTAAGTACTGGGATACTTCTGAGTTATGCACTTGCAGATTTTCTCTTTAAGTACAATGACCACAAATTCAGCTTATTTTCTTCAACCAGCAAAACCTGAGCTACTAATCACGTTTGTTTCTCCTCAGCACCCAGTCATCAAAGGCACAAAAGGCTGGGAGACTTGCACTCAAATCCCAAGAGTCAGCACTTTTTGAATTCCTGGCCTCTCCTGACATGCTTTATCTAGTTTTAAGCAGATGCAGAACCTGGTCCTGGACTAAGAGAGCTTTCCTTTGGCCGGGCAGTTCTCTCCTGGCATTGCCACTGCACCACACAGAGCACTTGCACTGCCAATACTGAATTCAGGTCTACAGTCTGAGAGAGAGTGGGAGTGTTGCTGCAGACTGAAAAATTGCATTCTGCCACCGAAGCAAACTTGGGACAAAGTATTAAGCCAGAATGCTCACCCTTCCCTGGTAAATCACACTGTAGACATAGTCTGGAATTGCTGCAGAATTTGGGACACCGGTTCCACCTGGGTCAGACTTAAATAGTCCCTGGGCTGACATTCAGCCGTTCCTACCGATTGTTCTGAGCTCCTTCCCAACTCTTCTGACTACAGAAAAGCCAACTGACCTCACCAAATAAATGCCCATAACACCTGCCATGCTGTTAATGTGCCACAACCAACAGCTGGGGTAAAACCACAGGGCTTGCCTGGTGGATTTTTCAGCAGACCATTCCACAAAGGAGTTTTGAGTTATTATTTTTAAGTGGTTTCAATGCATGGCTTTCCTCCTTCATGAGCATCCCCCAGACGTGTTTGGCTGATATGAGCAGTTTATTAGCTGTGTTTACTGTTGCACAGGAGCTGGAGAGCCCTGCACTGCCTGTTCTGGGAAGCAGTTCACCTCCTCTGCTTCTGAGGGGAGTTTAAATATGCAGAAGAAAGTCTGTTCCTCAGTGCTCACCTCACCAAGGTGGGCTTCTTGCCTTTCCCTTTTCCCCACCCCCTGTTTTGCCTCAATTCCCCTTTTACTTTTTAAGCTGTGGCACGTCGTAGCTTTTGCCAGCTGCAAAGCAACAATTAATACAATAAAACGGGATTGCATATGGTTCCTCGCTGGTAAAAATGAATCATTTCTTTCATCAGCCAAACTTTCCCCATCAACCAGAGCACGGGGACTGCCAGAATTCCAGAGAAACCCACTGAGGTCCTCCCAGCTGCTGGAAACCCGCCACTCCTAATTGAAAAGAACTTCAAAAGCAAAAGATGGGAGATTTCTGCAAGGACCAACTGCTTTAATTTCTGCTTCTTCGTTTAAGGATGATAAATAAATAAATAAAGACACACACACCCAAAAAAAAAGACCCCAAACCAACACCAAACCCCTTAACCACAAGTGTCTCATATTGAAATGCCACGAAATTAAACCCCACATCGCTAACCCCACCACACACACACGTTTCTGGAAAAAAATCCCATTAGTTTGGGGAAGCAGATGAATAATTCAGGAGCATCGCTCTGAAGCGCCCGCCCCGGGGGGACCCACCGGGGACCGAAACTTTCCCGGTGCGGCGGGCGCGGCGCACCCGGAGAGCGGACCCCCCTCTCGGGGGAGATGGAGACCATGGAAGGGAATGAAAATTAAAAATAAACCCCAAAACGACAGCAGCGAGAGGGCCCCCGCCGCCCGCCTCTCCAGCCGCAGAGCCGCCGCGTCCCCTCGGGGCACAGCGGGGACCACCGGGATGCGTTTTGGGGGGCCACGGGCACCCTCGGGGCTCTGCCGGCACCCCCCTCCATGCACACACACCCGGCGGGAGAGGCGCCTTACTTTTCTGGCTGGAGTATCCCGGGTAATATCCATAGTAGCCGGTGATGCGCAGGATACGGTCCTCGATGGTGGCCACGCCGTTGGGCGCTGCCTTCCCATCCATAGGGGGAAGGAGCCGCGCTCGGGGCGGCGAGAGGAGAAGGAGGAGGAGGAGGAGTGGGAAGAGAAGGAGGATGAGAAGGAGGAGGATGAGGAGGAGGAGGAAGGCGGGCGGGCACGGTCGCCGCAGCTGGGGCGCTCGCTCTGCCTCCGCCGGCTGGTGCAGGACGGGCTCCGCAGCGCAGCTCTCGCCCTCTATGGATGGGAAAGGCAGCGAGCGGCTCCTCCGGGCCGCAGGTGGGGTGGGAAGGGCGGGCGAGGGTCGGACCGTGCCCCCGGAGAGCGGAGGGGTCGCTCTGTCTCTCGGCTGTGTCCGTGTGTCACCCTGGTCACCCCCCGTGGGATGCGGTGGGACGGGGTGTTGAGACAGGGGGTTTTTTACACCGGGATGGGCAGCGCTGCCCCAGGCGCTGGAAGATGGGGTTTGATGGGGTGCTCTGGATTGGTACCCGAGAACCACAGAGCGGCAGGTCCAGGTCCTCAGGTCTGACCCCCTCCCACCCAGGGGCTGCACACTCTTGTCAGGGAAGGGAGGGAGGACAAATTTGGCCTCTGAGGACTGGAGGAGGGAAGGTTCAGCCACTCTGTGAAACATGACTATCCCCATGTCACAGAGTCATAGAATGGTTTGGGCTGGAAGGGGCCTTAAGGAGCAATTAATTCCACCCCTGCCATGGGCAGGGACACCTTCCACTAGCCCAGGTTGCTCCAAGCCCTGTCCTACCTGTCCTGAAAAAGTCCCAGGGATGGAGCAGCCACAGTTTCTCTGGACAACCTGTGCCAGGGCCTCCCACCCTCACAGCCAAGAATTTCTTCGCAATATCCCACCTAACCCTGCCCTCTGGTAGTGGGAAGTCATTCCCTCTCATCCTGTCACTCCACCCTTTGTCCCCAGTCCCTCTCCAGCATTCCTGGAGCCCCTTTAAGCACTGGAAGGGTCTCTCAGCTCTCCCTGGAGCCTTCTCTTCTCCAGGCTGACGAGCCCCATCTCTCCCAGCCTGGCTCCAGAGCAGAGGGGCTCCAGCCCTCTGATGTGACAGGTCCATCATGTCCCTCCAGAGGAGCCTGTGTGTGTCTCTCTCTGTGTCACGTGGAGTCACTGCCCCAGCAGTGGCAGCTCTGCTATCCCACACTGTGGGAAGGTTCAGAGGAGGAGAAGGGATTTCTGCCCTCACCACCCAGGCAGGTGGTACACTTGCTCTAAAATCTCTCCGTAGAATGTCCACTAAATCCTTGCCTGCATTTGGAAAAAAAAGGGTGAGAAATTCCCCTTTTGGCTTTGTAACTCATTCCAGAGGCTAATTCTGTCTGACAACAATTGGGCTTGGAATTACTTGACTTTTCCTGCCACTGGTCCTCATTAGGCCTCTCTGTGCTAGACTGAAAAGGCTAGTAGCAACCAGCCTTTTTTTCCTTCAAGATGTATTTCTGTCTAGTAATAATTCACTTATTTTCCATTGTTTTGTGTCTCCAGCCATTTTCATTAATTGATGCATGGGGAGTCATATGGGGAGTCAACCCATATCCTTTTCTTCCTCCTCTGTTCACATTCACTTGTCTCCCTTCCGTGCTTGGCTGAATAAGCTGATGGCACAAAACCTCCTTTTGTGAGCACAAACAAATAATAGATGTATTAAAAATAGCCTTTGCTGTGGCTTTGCTCAGGGAGTCATTAGCTGGTTAGTGTTTGTGCAGTGCTTTGAAGATCAAGGGTTTCTGGTGTAGGGGTGCACATGTAATAAATGCACTTTCAATATTAAATACCCTTTTGATCTCTATTTCTTGTCTCTTGCCCTGCTGCTGGCTGATACTAAGGGCAGTTGCAGATCAGTGATAAATCAACCACTAACCACCAAAATAACTCAGGAATTCCAGTCACAGCTCATTTCAGAGCTTCTCCATCCCCTTTTAGGCTAGCTATGAAACAAGACTGGGGACTTTCAATGTTTAACAACGTGTAGGTTTTTTATATTTGTTCTACAGAAACACAGACTCCCATGTGGGGGATTTATGCCAACTGACACCAGATATTTTCTTTTGCTTCTCATCTGTGGGGTGTCATAAGCAGCCCACACCCCTGGAGGATTTCACAGGCTGTGGGACAGAAGGAGCTGAGAGCCAGATCATGTATTAGTTGGCTTTGAGAGGTGCTGGGTCAGTAGGAGCTGGTGAGGCTCTAAGCGCTTCTGCGAGATTAAAATTCCCTGTCCTACTTAGGGTAGCACAGTTGATACAAAAATCACTTGCCTGGTGAGTTGTGTGGAATCTCTGAACAAACTACAAGTCCCCCCCTTCCCAATTTCACCTCCAGTGGGAGTTGGTGTTATGAGAACATTACCAGCATTGATCTCGGCTTCAAAGTCAAATTTCGGGACTTAAAAGTGTTACTTTGAAGAGAAGGGAAGAAACGCCTGGTTCATTTGAAGGTTAAACTGATGTACCCAGAAACAACTTTCAGCTTTGAGCTTTCCAAACACCTTAGTTCTGGCTTAATTTTTCATCTCCTCTCTTCCTCTTATCCCTAGGCTTTCAAGGACATGCTGTGCATGTTTAAACACCACTAGATGATAATGTAAGCAAAGCCATTCTTGCAATTGCTCCTGCCTGTGGTTCCCTTCCCACATCACTCAGTGCAGGAGATGCACAGTGGTACCCTCTGTCTCGTTGAGAGCTTATAATGAATTGCAGCTTCCTATTGTTTCTGAATCCTTACTATGCTGATCACTTTTCTTTTCAGAAAAATCAAGCAAATTGCTTTTCCTGCAATTGGGCTTATTCTGAGTTACAGTGAAAGGAGAGCAGAGGAAACCTCGCTGAGCGAGACGTATGAACTACCATTTATTGCCAAGAAAAAGAGATATGATAAGGGCACATGGGGACTTGTTTCCTCTGCTCAAGTTAACAGGTCCATCAAAGTCACTATTTGCATAAATAACATGAAGTGATTTTGCAGAGAGATTTGTGTATTTACCATTCTGGGAATAATAAAATTCAAGGGTTGATCCAGAAAAGAGCTGTGAAAGCATCAATTTAACCTGGAGCTTCTTGTACAGAGTGAATTTCCCCCAGACTCTACAAATGCATGTCTTTCTCCAGCAAAAGAAACAGCCTTAATGGTCACAGAATTTGGCCACAGTGTTTTCGAAAAAACATATTTAACTCCAGGCCATATGTTTGCAAAAATAACTTCTTGAGTGAGAGAACAATGTAAATGTCTCCTGATCATCTTGCTGATTCTGCAGACAGTCCCAGTGTCTTTTTTGCTGCTCACAGCTTTCCCAGACAGCCTCAAATAGAAAGGAACAAGAGTCTGGGTGTACTTCACAGCTGCCTTTGAAATCCCCCTGGATGGGGCTGTCAGGAACCACGAGTATCCTCACGTGAGCACAGCCTGAAGAAGCAAACCTCTCCAGACCTTTCCTTACCTGTTTTCCGACTACATCAAGTCTGGTTGTTTCTCCATGAGGCAAGAGGCATCACTGCCTCCTTTGCAGTCCCTTATTTATGTTGTGAGACACTCTAAAGACCCCATGGTGAGAGGTCTGGGCTCCCCATGTGGGCAAACAGCCCGAAGGGTCATGGAATCACAGAATCATGGAATGGTTTGGGCTGGAAGGGATCTTAAAGATTATCTTCTTTTAACCTCCTGCCATGGGCAGGGACACCTTCCACTAGACCAGATTGCTCCAAGCCCTCTCCAACCTGATCTTGGACACTTCCAGGGATGGGGCAGCCACAGCTTCTCTGCCCAACCTGTGCCAGGGCCTCTCCACCCTCACAGCCAAGAATTCCTTCCCAATATCCCACCTAACCCTGCCCTCTGGCAGTGGGAAGCCATTTCCCCTTGTCCTTTCCCTCCATTGCCCTTGTCAAAAGTACCTCTCCAGCTCCCTTTTAGGTTCTGGAAAGCCTCAATAAGGTCATCCTGGAGCCTGTGGGGTTTAGGGTTTAGGGAAAGACACAGGGCAAGAGTGGTAGCAAAACCAGTGGTAGCTTGGAGTTGAAATGGCTGATCCTAAAGCAGATCATCACAGGCTTTGAGGAATCCAACCCAGCCCTCCTCTTTCCCATAAAAGTTCCCTGTCCTTTTCCTTCACTCCATCCTCATCCACATAGCTCCCCCACCCACCTGAGGTGAGAAAAAGGGGGATTTCTGTCCATAAGCAGAGGCTGCTGCCAATCCTGCCACCTCCTGTCTTCGAGGAGGGTCAGCCCTACCTTCTTATCAGGAGCTATAAAAAACCCCAACACAGGCATCTTTGGTGTGTCTGTGCCTGTTAATTCCTGAGTGCACCTTACCTATGGGCCTGTTAAAATGTGTAAAAAGGAAAAAAGAACTCACACACCGAGGACTGTTTAATACCAAGTGAGTCTTTAAGTGAAAAATTAATTACAAATCGATCGTTCCAAATTAGCTGTTTTCATTCTTTCAATACACTGGGGTTTTTTAAACTAGAATGGGTCATTTTGGCTTGGAATATGACTTAGCAAGTATCTTTAAAAAGTCATGGCAAAGAGGACTTCTCTCCTGTCATTTGGAGAAAATTATTTTGCGTGTTCTGGGCCCAGTTCTCCCTTCAGACAAGTCGTGCAGGTGTAAAACCAGCATAAACATGAAGAAGCTGAACCCGTGGGAAATCTGCAGCAGTGGAAGTTCCTCTAATTGTCCTCTCCACTGCTAGCCACGAGAGCCACTGGAGCAAAGCCAGCTCTTGTTCACTCTGCCTCACCCACAGCAGGGATGAAGGATGGGCTGGTCTCTCTGTTGACATCAAGGTCAGAAGGACTCATTGGCAATAGGAGACCATTTAGTGTAAAGATGTCTGGAGTTGGCAGCTTGGTTTTAAGAGCTTTTCCCCCCCTCTCTGTTTAAAAATTGGGGAGCTTCCAGCTTGGAACAAAATTTGAAGTCCAGTTCCAAAATATTGCAGAGCATCACCAGATATTAAAAGGTTTGGATTTGGCAAAGAGCAAGGCAGCTTTTTTAATGCCAGTTGATTTAATTGATGGGAGGCAGAACAAGAAACAATCGATTCTTTCCAAAACTAAGACACAAAGATGGCATTAAGGATGGAGGAGAAAGCTGCCAGAGCAGTCCTCATGCTCCAAAGCACTTTGTATGAAAAAGTCCATGTTCTGACCCACTTGGGACCCCAGGAGTCAGAGGGGCATTAAGCATTTGCCCCCAGGGTGTATAAAAGTGCAAGCCCCCAGACTGGTGCATTTATTCTAAGTAAAGGCAACAAAAAAGGAGCTTTCAGGGTATTCATCATTTTTGTTTGCAAATACCAATGGCAGGGATTTATTCCTCTGAGCCCACACTCAAACATTTCCTGGAAACATTTATTTAGCAGTAGCACTGTCAATGTATTGATGCCTGTTTCAAAGAGAGAGGAAACAGAGAAGGGACTCAGTGCAAATTGCAGCTGGTTGTTGCAGGGATTTACTCCCTAAGGATCATCCAAGGCACCTCTGCTCAGTCTCAATGACAAAACCAGACTAACACTTGCAGAACTCCATATAAATGCAAATAGCACATGGTTACTGTGTTCTGCATCACCTTCAGGCAGGCTGAGACCTGGGTTTACAAAGTACTGATTGGTTTTTTCCTTCCTTCTTTGGTTGCCAGAGCTCAGCGGATAGACTGGTTTATATCCCTGGCTCTACTTTTTCAGCTCCCAAAGTCAGAGGATGATGAACCACCACAATCAGGTTCTTCTCTTTTCAGCAGAGCTGTGACCATGTGTACCCACAGGTCTTTTCTTGGCAGTGGTGAGAATTGGGATAGGAAAAGTCTGGCTGGACTTTCAGAATCCAGTTTGGGGTGGTAGCAACAGGGAGGTGAAACCATTATTGGTAGGGAAAACAAGGTACTTTTTGCAGTAAATTTATGATGGTCTTTCCAAAGAACCACTCCTCTGACCTTCCCATTCATACCAGGATTTGATCCCTGAAGAATCTTCATCCCTCAGGAGGCACGGAGGGGCTGGAGTTCCCCACTGTGGCTCAGGACTCAGCTGTGATGAAATCCACACCAGTTTCACAAGCACCTGGCAAGGTTTTGTGTGTTTATCCCTGTCCCTGGGTCTGGGGGCCTGTGTCATTCCAAAGTGAACTGGCTGATGCACTGACATGGAAGGAGCTGGATGGCTGGAGGTCAGGACAACCCTGAGCTCGTGATGTGGTGTCAGAAACCTCCTCTCTCTGTCTATGATGGTTTTCCACTTTCTTTTGGCATCAGCAGGACCCATGATGTAACACACACAAGAAATCTGCAATACTGGGCAGTTTTACCAAGCAGATTTCTTGCAGATGATCAAGCCCTGGCTCTTTTGGTAAATCTGCACCTCTGATATTTCCCAGATGGTGTTTGGAGGAGATCAGAGCTCATGAAAAGTGGTCTGAACAACTCAAAAATCTCTACCACCTCCTGGTGGCAGAGATTTGCTCTCTGTGTACACAGGAAAGACGATGGTCCGAGGTCTGATCATCTCACATCACTGTGAAGATTTTGGTGACTTCAGGTCAGTTCTGTAGTCCCTTAAAAGTCCCAGTGATACAGAAGGTATTACCTGTGCAGCAGCTGCCCGGTCTGTCCTCAGCATTTCCTTCCCATATTTCTCCCTTCCTACATCCCATCAATTCCTTTAGGCTGCTCCACAGCCTGGCCAGTTTAGCCAAAATGAAAGATCTCTTCTACCTCCTCCTTTTTTTGGCACATCTTGTGCTGTTGGAGAAAGGGATCTCCTCTCCAGACTCACTCCCAAAACCATGATTGAAACAAGCCATGTGACTTAGCTCCAGCAACAAAATTAATGTTGTCCTCTGACGGACCCAGGTCCTTCAGACCAATACGGTGTGGAAGGATGGAGGTTCAGCTCCTCCTGATGTCTGAGACTGAACCAGAGCACATCCCAAATTGCTCTGAAATTTTGTGTGAATCAAGCCCTTGGTGTCACCACCCAATGTGTGACTTGACTTGGGGAAAAACATCCTCCTGATGCTTCTAAAGGCTGGGATGGTTCATCCTGAGTAACGTGGACTTCCAGGAGGCAGAAGAGCAGGCTGTTTCAGTGTCCCAGGGCTGATGGATGTGCTGACTGCCTGCTCTGAACGACCCAAACTGGACGTGGGAGGGGACAGGGCAGCACAACCCAACGAGAGCAGCAGCAAGCACTGACTTCAGTCTGTGCATGCACATATCTCCCTTGAAAATACACTGGCCACTTGGAGAGATAAATATGTGGAGAAACTGAGGCCTGCCAGGCTGGGGATTGTCCCTTTAGCCATGCTCTGCTTTCCCTGCTGGCCTCAGGAGTCCACCTGCCCCTTTGGAGGGGTTCAGCTGCAAGCTGAGCCTTCTTGCTTTGGGAAGGAGGATTTTATGGTGTGAGCTGCCTAGGAAGGTGAGGTGGATTTTTATCCTGTGCTTTCCATCTGATTTTCCATGCCAATGAAGCAGGTTGTGATGGGTCTCTGCCCAGCCTTAGCACATGACTGTCATATTGCCAGGCAGCTTTGACATCCCTGACCCCTCTCCAGAAGGACCTCCTGGATTCAGATTCCCTGGATTTCCTCCAGTCAGGTTTGTCATGTTTTTACCATGGGACAGGTCTGGTTGGAGCTCTGCACACCCTCCCCCTTGGGCTCAGACCTGCCCAGTTTGCAGCCCAGCACTGGGAACTCTCTTCTGCCCCACAAGGGGACATGTAGGACTTGTGACCTCCTGCTATAAAACAGCCCCTGCAGCAGCACTGCATTGCTCCCAAAGCCCTGCCAAAGGAGCCCAGCCACCTTCCCCCAAAGGACACCATGGACCTGACCCAGCTTCCTCATCCAGGTCTCTTCTTGCAGCCCCATGACCCAGAGCATTCACTTCTCACTCTGCCATGTGCCTCAGGTCTGAGGTATCTCATGGCAGGACGTTAAAAACAAAACTGGAAGGACCAATACCCTAAAAAAACCCCAACATTGTGGGCTTTTCTCATAATATTTGCTGCAATGCGTGTTTGGAGACTTTATTCTTAGCTGCTTCATAGACGGGAGAAACCTGAGATCAGCTGACATTTTGTCCGAAGGATCAGTGGGGAGAAATCCAGCTTTTAATGTCAAGTTTCTCTCTGGATTAGACACGTACGTAGGGAAAGAAATCTGGTGTCCCGCTCCCTCTGCTGGTACAACTTTTGAGCCATTACCTTGAGCCAAAGCCCAAGCTGTTCAAGTGCTCCGTGTTCCACCAGCTGAACCTTTCCCCAGCCCTCTGGAGAGCTGTCACCGTGCCCAAGGAGAAGGCTTGGGGGGGACAGCAGAGCTCTTTAGCAGTTTTCTGATGAAGCCCAGGTTGTTCCCAGGTGGCACTGGGTGTTTTAGGGCTGTCTCTGAACTTTCTGAGTGAGCTGCAATAATTAGAGATTTGTTTCTGTGTCCATAGAGAGAGCTGCTGGTCCCCAAACTTTTCTGCTGGTACTCAAACTTTTCTGCTGGTCCCCAAACTTTTCTGCTCGTAATTTTTCCTGCTTCCATGAGCGTTTCAAAATTCACATGTATCACCACATGTCTTCCTTCAAGCTCTCCTGGCTGTTTCTTTTCTGTGCTTCCCTCCTTAGACATACACATCTGTGTGCACATCTCCTTTTCCCCTTCTCACTGGTGTTGTCTTTAAAGAGCTTTCCAGACTAACAAGCCCTGGGCAACCCTTCCAGTGTGATATTCTGGTTTATAACAAAGCTTATTAGCCCATGCTTGTCAAATGTCACACATCTCTTCAAAATCAGGCAGGAAATGAGGTGTGTTGCCTGCTAACAGTGAGCACAGGCAGGGATGGCTCTTCCACAGACCTGGACCAGGTGTGCATCTCCAGATGTGCCAGAGGATTCCTCCTGTCCTCCAGGGCCTCAGGTGTCATAAAACCATAAAAACAACAAGGGTGGATTTGCCCAGAGGAGCTGTGGCTGCCCCATCCCCAGGAGTGTTCAAGGCCAGGTTGGATGGGGCTTGGACCAATCTGAGCTAGTGGAAGGTGTCCCTGCCTATGGCAGGGGGATGGAACTGGATGATCTTTAAGGTCCTTTCCAACCCAAACCACTCTGGGATTCTCTGTTTAAAACCTGCACCTGAATCAGCATCCCAAGAAGTCATTGCAGCCAAGTCTTTCTCACAAGTTGGACAATCAGCTCTACTCGTGGCCACTCTGTACCTAAAAAAATCCCACAGTAGAGAACTCATCCACCTCAGGGCACCAGAGAATCAATCCTTGATGCTGCATCGTCAGAAAATCATTTCCTTTCTCACCCTTTACCATAATGTCCCATTCTAATTCCACTTAATCCAGTTTTGTTATGCAAGATAAAATGGAATGTGACTGTAGGGCCAGAAGGAAAATGCACTATGGTTCTTCCTTTAGTGAGCACAAATTGAAGTCCCTTAAGTGTGATCTTTGGTGTTTCCATGATCAGAGCTTGGCTTGTGTATCTAACAGGGCTTGTCAAGTACCAGCACAGACCAACACATTCTGCAGCCAGAACAAGCTGTCATGTTGAAATACTGACCCAGATAACATCAAAACTGTTTGCTATTCATCACATAAATTATTAAATCTTTCATCAGGAACAGACCCAGCTGTTAATGTTTTTTAGCTGGATGTATTATTTTTAAATTGTAGCACTTTTTGCTGCTTTCCACAGGACTGCAACTTACCATGAACAATGTTTTCAGTGTCTGGAGGTGATTAATTTTCTGCTGCTCCCTCTTGCCATACGTGAACCTTTACCAAAAAAAAAAATTAAGTCAAAATTTTTCTTTACTCAGAAGAGAAAATGCTCGATCCCCATCCAACACTGCTGGCAGCATCAGTTTTCAAGGACAAAGTGACACTTGGGGTGGCCCTGAGACCTACCTGAGAAGGTTCCACAGGACACTGTCTCTTTAGAAGGGTTGTTTTTATTTTGTTTTGGGTTTTTTTTCATATGATAGCCCAGTGATACTTGGCAGATATCAGACTGCAGGGCAGGAAACCTTCTCCTGTCACAGCCAGGCCAGTGCTGTGTTCCCATTTCAAGTGTAACATCAAAGTGACACATTTGCCAGCAAGATCTTGAAAAGAAATTAATTTACTAATCCCAGGTTTGACTATTATCCTATTGAAATTTAGGGCAGTAATAACCTATCTCCTATCATTTGATGTGAAGAATAACTGGCCTTCCAGTCATTTTCCTTTGTTTGTAATAAATTACCTCCCTGCCAGCTCTTCAATTGTGGCATAAATCAAAAGTTTCCACTTCAAGGGCGTGTCGTGTGTATCTGAAACTTCTGCTGCTGCTCTCCATTTATTATACAGAAAACAGGGGCCATTAAGGTCACAAAATCAAGCACTCAAGGTTCAGGAGCACCAGATTTCAGGTTGTCTGTGCCATGAGGACTGTGCTGGGTGGGCTTTTCCCACCTGTGAAATCAGGCCTGGAACCCAAAAAATGGCTCTGACAAGACCCCCCTGACCCGTTCAGCTGCCCCACTTCCAAAAGCTGTTATTTATATAAAAGTCATGTTCTGGTAAAGTTATTTGTGCCTAGTTCAAAGGATGGCTCTTCCTCCTCATCTTCTTACCCTTTGAGACAGAGTCACTGCCATCCTTCCTGCCACACACATCCCCTCTCCCATCTCTAAAACTTAAAAAGTAGCCCAACCTCAAAGCCAAATTTTATTTATCCCGCTGAACTCCAGCCCATATTCCATTAAATGAGTGTGTATTTTTTATCCCTTCCCTCCTGGAGGTGCTGGCACAGTGGGGACAAGGCAGAGTCACTTTTTTCCCTGCTCTGTGTGAGAGCTGAGCCCCCGTTTCCCACACAGCACCAAAGCTCTGCACTGAACAGAACATGGATAATTCCCTGTGGGACTTTTCTGGGACACTCTTCAAGGGAGAAACTGGGAGTTTTGCAAACTGGTGGTGCCAGAAGTCCTCGCTGCCCTCGTTTCACACACAGGGAAGCAGGTGCAGGGACAAAGGTACCCATTTCCCAGATATTTAACTGTGTTTTAGCCCTTTCTGTGTTCAAGGCACAGCTCTCAATGGCTCCAGTGGGAGCTTGGAGGGCTCAAGACATCCATAAATCAGGGCTGGTGTGTGTTTGTGTGGACCTCACAAAAATTACTGACACTCACTGACCACAGGGGAAAATGTGGGGTGAGAACCTTGCTTATCGTTCCTCCTGCTGCTTTGGTTGCCTTGCCATGGGATGTCTGGCAATGAAACACTAGCAAAGGCTTTATTTTCTTAGACAAATCTCAACCTCTTTAACAGAATTGCAGCCTGATGATGGTGCATGTCCCATCCTGCTCACCTGAGAGACCCATCCCTCCGTGCCTGCACCATCCTGTGGGATAGAGCAGGAAAAGCAGAGGCAAAATGATGTGATACACACAAAGACATGTCATGTCTGTGTTAAAAAAAATAAAACAAAACCAAAAAACAACCACCACACACAAATACAAGCAACCACTTTGGAAAGTAGCCTCAAAATGCCACTTAAGAGATTACAAACACATCAAAGCAAAGCCAGTGGAGTCTGTGATGCTCGGAATTATCATGGAAGTCGAGGGAACACTCGTGGCTTTCAGTGCTTGTAATTCCTTTTCAGTGCAAGCAGCAATCTATGCCAGGGATGTACCAAAGGGCTGGACTCTGCTGGATCTGCTGTTTATCTTCTCAGGACACCGACTGCTGTTCCTGTGCTCTTCCAACACCAAGCCAGAGAATCCAGCTTTTCTCTGACTTGGTCACAAGTTGGGCTCACTGCCTTGTACCTGAAAGAATTTATCTTCCTACAAGCCTTGTGCAGGTCAGCTCCAAGGAGAACTTGTCAGAAAGGGTGGGAAGAGATATCACACTTTCCTTTAGCTGCCCCTTTAGCCCTAGCCAGACCTTTGCATTCCTGCTGCAATCAGTGCAGAAAGATAACCAATTCCAGAGGGAGCTCCATCCCATCCTGGTCCAAATGCCTCAGACAGGTGGCAGGACATTTTTCCATGTGATTGCCAAGCTGCATCCTAAAGGACTTTTCTTCCCTGATTTCTTGGCACGTCTGTAGGCATTTCTATAAACAATGTTTTACAATGAGTTCCTCCCATTAAAATGCATATTGTGAAAGGAAATTTATTCTGTTGCTTTCAGATCTCCCACTTGGCCCTTACTCCTCATTGTGAGAAGCAGTGTTGAACTAAAATCTTCTCCATGCTGGTTCTGTTTCCACATGAGTCCATCATATTCTTTCTGTTCCAGGCTGAAGGATCTTATTTATTTCCCTTTCCTCATGCTGAAGTTGTTCCCTATCTTTGGCCATCTCTGATCTCCTTCACTGTGTCTTTCTCTAGATCTTTTTGGAGATGTCCTCTGTGGGCTGGCAGAGCAGCCCTGCCCACCCTGGAACTGCAAACACGCTGTGGGGCTGCAGGAAAAGCCAAGGGATAATTTCTGGTGTGTTATTCGTGCTTACCAATAACCCTCCCGTGCTGTTTTCCTTTCTGAACACCTCTGGGACTGGAAGAATTGCCCCAGCTTCAAGATCTCTTCTGGATGGTAGCAGCTAATTTAAAGCTTCTTATTAATGTTTTGTAACAATGTGTTCCCCTGCATGTCCTACCTTTGAATGTCATCTTGCATTTTACCATCTCATTAGTATCCAAAGATCCTTTATTTACTATTTTCTCTGCATTTTTACTACCCTGAGGAGAAGGACCCGTGATAACACCCTTAATAGATGCCTTTTAGCATCATGTCCTAACAGGTACTCAAAGGAAGATTAAACAAAGGAATTTCCAATCCAAAATCGCTGAAAGCAACACAATAATTTCCATGGGTTGGGACTCCGGGGAAATCTCTGGCTGCCAGTGTGACTTCAGGCCACATTTCAGCTCCCCTTGCCTCAGGCTTGCTCAGCTGTAAAACAAAAGCTGCATTTCCAGTGCATGGCAGAGGCCAGAAAACTTCCCCCAGCTGTTCCCACCTCCAGCCTCAGAGGCTGCCAGAGCTCTGCATGTCCTTGGGATGGAAACCTGAGATCTCTCGGGGTGGAGAACACCAAAGACACAGTTACTATCACAATGGAAAAGTAATAAAATCAACTTTATATTCTCATACTGAACCCAAAGCAGAGCACTAGGGAGAAATGGATTCTATCCCAGCCAAAACTAGGACATAAATTCATAGACTCCCTGCAAAGTTTGTTCTCCTTTGTGAGTAGGTTGTAGGTCTGCAGATCCTTTTAGCTGATTTAAAACACAGCACAGCAAAGGTTAATCAGCTTTCCTTGTCAGGAAATCCTCCTCCAGCCTTATCCCCAATGTGCTACAGGGGACACAAGTGCAAAGCATCACTGCCAGCTACATGTTAAAAAAAAATAAATCACATTTCTTCTAAAAACATGTGCAATATTTCTTCTTTTTTTATTTCTTGCAGAGCCTCTGCAAGAGGTAACCCATCATTGGGGAACCCATTTCTAACTCAATCCTCCAATAAAGCAACAGACACTCCACCTCACTACATTCAGAACTGCTTATTTTGGGCTGATGGAGAGCAGAGATTGCCAGTGGCAGGGGCAGAGAATGATTTATATTATATTCATTATAGGTTTTGATTTCAGATCTGCAAGGAGTAAACCCACCCCAGCAGCCTGGACAGTAAAACCTGGTGTTCCATGAACAGGGGATGTGAAGGAAGGATAGAGCACTGGATCTCCAGGCCAGATCCACAAGGATCCTTGTCTAGCTGACATTTTGTATTCCCCAAGACTAAATTTCTTCACTCCAACCAGCACTAAGGCTCCCAGCAGCTGATCCACAGAGCAGCACTGACTTCAGCAGGCAGACACTGCCAGTTCCAGGCTGATGGCAGGAGGTGGGACACTCAGGAACCAGATGGATTCTGCAGGGACAGATCCACTGGTTCAGTGCTCTGCTCACCCTGGACAGCCACATTGTCATATGGATGCATCCAGGGCCTGAAGAAGCTTCACTCAGTGCCTTGTCAGTGTACTTCATTCATGGACAAATCCAAGGATCTCCACTGCCTGGAAGGGAAAAGAGAAAGATTGGGTTGAATTAGTGGGATTGAGCAACTGGTCTGGTCAAAATAAACCACAATCCATGGAGGGTATCGGGACATGGCCCTTCTCTGCCTGGGATTAATCTGTTGCTTCCCACAGGGAATAAACTCCATAGCAAGAGGAGGCACCAGGGTAGATAACTGGGCTTGGACACAGAAATCATCTCCCTGGTGTGCCGTGGGGACTTGCACTCCCATCTCCTGTGCCCAAAGTGGAGCATCCTGACCACCAGGACACTGATGTGACCCCTGGCCAGTCTTTTCTCCTGGAGATCTTCTGCACAAATGAGTGAATGTTTATAGGACTTCAGCTTTGCTGTGTTTCTGATCTGACCTAATAGATTTTAATCCAAAAAATGTTTCTCAATAGACATAAAAATGACAACTACTTCTTTTGGGAGAAGGGATGAGCAATTCCATATAGACAAAGCCAGCTCCTCTTGCGTCTTCAACAGTGACTGCCAAATGAAATCCACCACAGAAACTCTCTGCAGGGTTAAAGTATTCAGTCAAGAATTTCTTCCTAACACCTGATCTAACCCTGCCCTGTTTCAGTGGGAAGCCATTGTCCCTTATCCTGTCACCCCTTGTCCAAAGTCCCTCTCCAGCTCCCTTGGAGCCCCTTTAGGGACTGGAAGGCTACTTTGCCTTGCTTCCCTGGCTATTTCCCCATTATTCCTCAGCTACACTGCAGAGTTTGACAAAGCCAATCTTTCTAAGCCTTTGTTTCAAGATTCACTTGCACTGAGAGAGATTTGGGAGCAATTACAGTGGCTTTTACAAACCAGTCATTTATCTATTTGCAGTTCAGATACTGATAGTAAATATGACAAAGGGGCACTAAACCTTTAAGTAGCTCAAAACATCGCTGTGCCCAGAGTAAGGAGACTAAAGGGAAGGCAAGAGAATACTTATGCAGACCATGTTTTCAGGAACATTTAAGGGCACTGCATTTATAAAGGAAATTCTTACAGTCAGTTATTAGCCATTAAGTGGAGCAGTTCATTGACAAAGACACAGAAATACACAGCAGGCTGCTGGAGCTCTTAGGGAAAATACAATTAGCTTGGTAACAAAATTAAATATAGTAGATCTATAATAAGTGTGAGCAGCTTATAGTAAACCCAAAGGGAGTATTAAGAATTCAAGCCATCAATCATCACAGCGTGTAACCACCCATGGACAGCATTTCTAAGAACCTGTTTGTAATTTTATGTCTGTTTCAGTTACTGGATGAATAAAGCTGATCTTTGATTGGCTTTTGCTGCTCTGGCTTCTTGAAATTCAGTTAGAAATACTTCTTCACACCAGTTATTTCATTTCATCTTTGGGTATTCTTCATCCTTGCTCACATATTAACTGTAGCAAGCCCATCAGACTATTTCCACCTCTGCCAAAGGCTTTAACCAAAATGCAAATCACTTTCTCCATCTCTAAAATGTGGATTATGACATTACTTCCAATTACGAGCTGACTGGAGATCTAAGGTTGCTTAATGGAAATGTGTCTGTAGTGCTGCAGCCACTTCTCCTTTTACCCAATCTAAAGTAATGATGAGCAATGCCACAAACTCAATGAAGTTTTTATGGTCAAATCCCAGCAGAAGAGAAGATGAATCTCTAATCATTCTAAAGAAAAGAAAATATCCATAGTATGATTGCAGCTTGCAGAAATCAATCCTGTGTAAAAAAACATTGCTGCCTGCTGTGTCTCACCATGATAATCAGGTTTAGGCTCCTCAGTGGTGATTTGAAATTATGACACGTTCCCTCAGTGACTTGTCATTCTCCACAGACTCCCTTCTCCATCACAGGGACAGAAAAACTCTCCCTGTCTCAGCCCTGTAAGGAGGTTCCTGAGCTCCAACCAGGACAGTCACCTCAAGGTAATCTCAAAATACAGTTCAGGCACTTTAACTGCCCTCACAGCTGAGGATCAATTTGCTTTCCTCGTCCTGGATGAAGCTTAGCAAAGCTCTGGGACCTGAGTACTCGGGTATTCCTGCCAGCCCAGCCACTCACAGCCCCAGCTAAACTGAATTTTTCCATAAGTTCCCCCGGAAAATATAATCCTCTCTTCTTTCTGTTCAAGCTCACAGCGAGTCAGAAGTGTCTTAAAGTGGAATTCTCAAAATAGATACTGAGTGGTCCCCATTCCCAAGATTCCAGAGCCCTCCTGGGCTGTGGAGCCCTTTGCCCCCAGAAAACCATGGAGAAATTGCAGTTCCCAAAAATTAATTCAAGGGTGAGGAGACTTGTTATGACCCAGGACCCGAAAAACTGCAGGAAGCAAGAAGATGCATTTGGGATGACAAGTGTGCCAAGGCCACCACTGCCACTTCCCTGGCAGCTTCCCAAATCCCCATCTCTCCTCACTGTGCCCAGGGGCTGCCAAGGCTCTGATGAGCCCCATTGCACAGTCAGCATTGCTGTGGGCTGGGAGAGAAGGTCTGGACTTGTTTTCATATCCATCTCCATTCACAAATCCAGCAAAATTCCCACAGTGGGAGCGTTTTAAGCTCCGACAGTCTCCACCCAAGGCAGTTCCAGAGAGGAGCTGTGAATCACCCAGTGGGGAGGGGAACCTGTGAGATTGGTGTGATGAGGGTCTGAGGAGCTGGGGTCAAAGTGTTGGCTTGAGATGGTTGGATTCCAGCACCGAGTTTCCTTTGGAAACAGGGATCAAAGGCACATCTCCCCACAGATTCCTCCCTAGGTCTGCCCTGCAACCACCCAGAGAAATAAGAAGAAAGGGAATTGCCCCAGCCCCCTAACCATCTGTATGCCAGAGCTTTATCTAGGGGGAAAGCTTGCACCAGTTGCTTCTCTAGGGAGAAAAAAAATGTTTCCAGTCTCCATGCCCTGTGCATTTGGAAAACACACACCTTGACTCAGTTCTCTGGGAGCAGGGGCTGCTCCTGCCCCAAACCGGGGCACACAGTGAGCTTAGGTGATCCCTCAGCAAGTCCTCCCTGCACCAGGAATGTGGCACAGACCAGTGGTGAGGGCAGTAGGAAAGGCACAGACCCTGAATAAGAGCTGTGTTTTACAATCAGGGCACAGCACCAGCTCAGGTACTGAAGAGCCTCCTCCAGGACAGCCCTAATTCGACTGAATTGTCCTGTTGAATCACTCCAAGGGCTTGAGTGGACCCTTCCCCTTTAGTCTCTCCATTCATACTGGTCAGGGTGGCATGAGCTCGCTTCCTTGAGCAGAACCAAACCTTATTTTCCTTTTTTTAGCCCCTTTTCCTCCTGCCATCACCATCAATGCTCAGTCCAAGCACTGGGAATAGATTAAGGGAAAAATCTACAAAATCAGTTCTCTTGGGATGACTGGTGGCTTATTTCTTATCCAGAGAATTCCCTAATCCAAATGCACAGCAGTGGAGGGTCCATTGCCTCCATCTGGGGTGGTCCAACAGCTTGGCAGCTGGCAGTGTTGGAGATGCTCCTCCATTCCTGGGAAAAACCATATCCTGGAAGCTGTGCAGATAATATCAGGGTGACAAAGATGCTCAAAGAGCTGGAGAAACTCTGCCCTGGAGACAGGCTGGGAGAGCTGGGGGTGTTCACCTGGAGAAGAGAAGGCTCCAGGGAGACCTGAGAGCCCCTTCCAGTGCCTAAAGGGGCTCCAGGAGAGCTGGAGAGGGACTGAGGACCAGGGCCTGGAGGGACAGGACAAGGGGGAATGGCTTCAAACTGACACAGGGCAGGGTTAGATGGGATACTGGGAAGCAATTCTTGGCTGTGAGGGTGGGCAGACCCTGGCACAGGTTGCCCAGAGAAGCTGTGGCTGCCCCATCCGTGGAAGGATTCAAGGCCATGGCTCTCTTTGTTGTTCACTGTGGGAAGTTTGCATGTGGCCAGTGCAAAGTGCTCAGTCCTGTGCTATGAAGAAAATTAAAAGGAAGGGGAAAAGTTTCTCATTCAAACATGTGCTTATGGTACATAAGCCAGAAAGCCCTTTCATAGGTCAGCCATCACTGCATTCAATATTTCTCCCAGGTATCCTCTAGAGGCTGCCCAAAAATTCCCTGAGAGCTCTGGAAAGCTGTGTGTGCATCCTCTTTGGTGCAAGGGTGTTTGAGAGACAGCTAAATAAAGTCACAAAATTTTGCTCCTTACTCTCTTCATGGAAAGGCTGTGGGGCTGCTCAGAGATCGTGGTGACTCTGCTCACACTCAACAGGTTTTTAAGAGCAGCAAAAGAATTTGTTGCCTTCAAAGCAGGCATGACCACATCTATTTAAAAAAATAATATGTTTGCTCTCAGGGAAATGTGTTCAGCTGTCAGAGCAGAGCAGGTCACAACAGCATTTGATCTACACCTACTGGTGGACATCATGTCCTTTATGGGACTTTTGTGCCTCTTTCTCTCTGTATCCAGCAGGTTATTGCACTTGAAGCCATTATTTTTTTAAAGGACTCTGTGCTTTTAAATGGCCCATTAAAATAATGACTCGGGCTCTGGCCTCACCAAGAGCTGCCACAAAGGGACAGATGGGCTGCAAGGACAGGGTGAAGAAGCTCTGTGGCCGTGACAGTGTTTGGTGACATCCTGCTGCCATGTCCCCATCCCAAAGGAGAGCCTCTCCTTGAGAGCAGCAGAGCACTGCTGATCGAGATAAGCTGCTCCCAGCTCCTCAGCAGCATTTCCTGAGCTGTGTTCAGAACCAGGGTGTCTTCTGTGCCCTGACACACACACAGAGCCCAGATCCAGCACTCAAGGCCTTGGTGACATCCAAGCTCTCCAGATCCACGGCTGAAGCTGCCCTGTGATAACACATAAACGCCAGACGGGGCCAACTCTCTTGTTTCTTCCTGGGCTCTTTTCCCTTCCTTATGTCCCACAGATCATGTCAAGCATCTCTGTAGCAGAGACCATCACTTGCTTGCCCAGAGAAGCTGTGGCTGCCTCGTCCCTGGAAGTGTTCAAGGCCAGGTTGGATGGGGTTTGGAGCAACCTGGTCTGGGGGAAGGTGTCCCTGCCCATGGCATGGAGGGTGTAACTGGATGATCTTTAAGTTCCCTTCCAACTCAAATCATTCCACGACTCTAGGATACCATGTCACCACCCAAAGCTGCTTCATGAAGGGAACCCACCAGGCCAGCACCTCCCCAGTGGATCCCAAACCATCCCCATCCACAGCAGAGTGTGGGATGCTGGATGAGCCAGGAGCAGAAGTGAGAGCCAGCTCTGCTCTGCCTTCCCTGTCTGTGACTTGCACTTCCAACGTGCTGCTGAACAAAGAAAGGGGTCTCATTTGCCTTGAAGCAGTGGGAGTTTGGGTTGTGTGCAGCCTCTCCTTTTCCCTTGAAAGGCACCTGTTAATAGAGAGGAGTTGGAGGGGAGCAGCAGACAAAGAGACATCACAAGCATGATCCTCCCCAGCAGTGGCACTGCCGCTTGCCAGGAGGGTTTCTCATGCAGCCCACGCCTCTGATGTGCTATTATATTTTATGAAAAGAAGGGAAAATGTCAAGTTTAGAACACCTCGGCTATTTCCAGAGGTTTAATGCTGTTACAGCTCTGAGATGACTTGCAGTAGAGACTGCTGCCTGTTCCCAAGCAGCAGTTCAGGGGCTGGCTCTTGAGGAGTCACCTGAGCCAAAATAAAACTGATCGCAGCCTAAGGCAGAAGTTTCCCGTTTGTCTCATTTCATCCATCAGGGCTCCCCAGATCTCACCTTGAATTGTCAGTTGTTGTTCAGAGCACACCTCGGTCTGTAAGGGCCAGGAGGGGCTGGTGAAGGGTTTTCACCTCCTGTGACAGTTCCCACACTCTGACATCCCAAAGGCATTATGGCCCAGGGCTGCCTCCTCCTCTGTACCCTGAGCAGCTCCTGCTGCTCCTCCAGGGAAGCCCATTCAGCAGAAGGATGCTGCCTGCTGTCCTGCCTGCAGCACCCTGCCTGGGGGGCTGCTCCCAGGGCTTTAGTGCAAACAAGACACCACCCAAGCCACCAAATTTGTTGTCTTGCCCTTAACTCATTTTCCTGTTGCATCTGCAGCAACATGACAAACTGATGCCTCCTTTCCTGCATCCCAGGTCACTCCTCAGCTAATGAAGCATCATTCCACCTCGAAGGGAGCTTTAAAGAGATCCATTAAACCATTTGCTTTGTGGTCCTTTATGAGATGCTCCAGGTATGCACTTCACCATCCAGTTTCTCCAGGACACCACCACAGCAACAACTCCCCTCACATCAGGGATATTATTTTAAAGGGTGGAATAATCCATTGTCACACAAGGGTTTTCCTTGTAGTGTTTGAAAAGAAAGTCCCTGTAATCTGAAATGTGATACATCCTGATCAGCTAGAG